>JAGISJ010000094.1:0-32000 GCA_023375725.1 Nephotettix cincticeps
AGGATATCTAGTTTTTTCTCATACCATGCTATAAGGGTGATGAAAGAGTTGTTAGTTTTTAAATGTGTACTCCACAAGGAAAACATTTTTACTAAGCACCCTTATGAATTCAGAATGTATCCTACTAACAGTTATTTATATTTATAAATAATTATAAATAATAATTATATAATTATTATATAATTATTTGTATAATATTATATAATTTTTTATTATATAATTATATATAAATAATTATAAATAACTATAAGTTGAGATCTTTACAAAATCTTGGAGAGTATACAAACTTGAATTTTTACAGGCTGTGTCGATAGCTGCTACAGAAGGTATCCCGATGAATTGTAAGATCGGAGGAGCCCATTAGGATAAGATAAGATTTTTATTTTCCGTCTAATATTCACAGAATACAATGGATTCGTCAAAATATTATAAATTGATTTAAAATACAATTTATATTTAAAAAAAAAAAACTAAGACTACCTTACAAAATAGTGTGAGCCTGCTTCATAGCTTTAATCGCAGTTCAATGAAGTGAAACCACAAAATCTTGAGGCGTCCAAGTGCCTTCTAAGAATTCATTAATTGAATAAAAATCTTTTTTTAACAAAAAGTGAGTTATTGCAGACTTAAAGCCCTTAGTATCTAAATTTCGTATTGAAAGGGGAAGGGGATAGAGCCTTGTTCCAATGACGGATGGTTTTTTCATAGTTTTACTAAGTCTAACGTAAGGAATCTGAACATCATGTTTAATTCTAGTATTATGGTGGTGCTTGTCGACATTATAGGCTAGAATACTTCTATTTTTCATGTACATTAAATTTTGTATTATAAACACTGAATAAATAGTTAAAATTTTTAAACTAATGAACAATGGTCTGCAGTGTTCTCTGAAATCTACCCCAGCAACCACTCTTACTGCCCGTTTTTGCAAGATAAATACATCTCTAGATGCTGGAGCTCCGCTCCATACTATAAGGCCATAAGACATTTTTGAATGGAATAATCCAAAATATGCTAGGTCGAACTGTGCCGTTGGATTTGATGTTTGTCGTGACAAAAAATCTAAAGAAAAACAATCTTTAGCTTTAGTGTCACAAAAACCATCAAAATCTTAAATGCCACAGTAGTCTTGAATTGTAAGAACGAACGAGCCCATAAGGTCGTAACTCTGACGTTGGTGGGCCTGAAGGTGGTCGGAACAACACTCCCGTTGAATGATGAGATACAGCAATGACGCTAATTGAAGCATTTAAGAATACATTTAAAAAAGTTTGACTAGTTACTGACTTTGTTTCTTTTCTATTAACTGTTGAAATCATAATTCAAACTATAAAATTAAAAATTCTTTTTTCTGTAGAAAATAAATGGGTTGGATTAACTACTGCAATAAAGACAGAGTTGTGCTCTAGTTATGAAATACAAACTTAGCTGAAGAAGTATTTTACATGGTCATACTTATGGGGATTCATGTACAGGGTTTAAGTGTTGGAGAAATCTAGGAAATATACTGTCTACTGTAAACTGTGGAATCGCAGTCCACTGTCATATACATAATACAAAGAGCAAGCAATGTTATAAATAAATCTGTTTACAATGCAAATTTACAAATGTTTCTTAAATATTGTGTCATAACAACAACATCAATTATACAAAAACACATACAGTGGCTATATACAACAATAATTTCATAGTACTTTAGTATCAGTATTTATGAATGAATTTAAAATTTGTCTCTGTGAAAAACCATCGTGGGAACACCGTTCCTGCACCACTATACCACTATTCTTAATCCTCACTAATGAGTGTGCTAGTTGAACCCTTCGCCAGAACCCAAAAAATCTGTACCAATTCAACTACAGCCGATAAATTGCTTAGGTGCATATCCTAAATATTGTCATAATTTAAAATATTGGAAATAACCTGAGGTCCAAGATGTAAATTGCTTAATGGTACAAAACTTGTGAACTCTATGAACAATTGTTTAGGAGCTATGGACTCCAGATCTATGAATAGAAGTTAACTGTTTTCTTGATTTGCTCAAACTGGGCAACAGAAAGTTTAAAATATTATTCTTCACTTATAAGTTACAATGAGATGGAATTTATGTGAAACTGAGTAATTTATTATAAATACATGTTAGCAGTACTTAGTTGTATGTTACAATTATTTGGTTAATTCAGCTTTTCCATTAGTCCCTTCAGGTTTGAATTATCAAAGTTCCTTTATACTAGATTATCCTTTGATAGTGTACTTACATAATAATATTTGTGGAACATTTTTATTACTTACTGAAACAAAAGGAGGAATCTCAAATCTCAGAGAAATTAAGAACTTGTTCAGAAGCAGTGGATTCAAGATCTTATGATATCCTGTTGGAATAAAAAACATAATTACTATTAAGAAAACTAATGACTACTGTGATAACTAGTTATTTGATAACTATATGATATCAATTAACAGAACTTCATATTAGTGTAAGAAAAAGCTAGAGGAAGCACTTAAAAAGTAAAAACCAGTGAGACAAAAAGTATACAAATTGATTAGGTGCATCTCCTAACCTTTGTAGTGAAACAAACCTGTCAGTGTTTCAGCAGAAACTGTTATCTGTAGGTCTAAGATGTTGAGTTTACTTAAAAGGTTTCATGAGAATTCAGTCACGTGACATATATAAAAACACTGGCTACTGCACTAAATATTCAAAAAGACTTTAACTTTTCCATGATTTCTTTAAGTTTAAGATGTAGGATTAAACATAACAATTTTAATGATTAGTTAATCATGTGTAATGTTAAATAACACTGCCTTTCCCCCTGGTAAAGGCGCTGTAAAATATTCAAAGAGGTTATAGCGTATTCTAGATATCTATTGGTCTATAAAGTCAAATTTGACTTAACAATTTTGATAATAAGCTAAGAAGAAGAAAATTTTTCAAGATTATTACACTTATTTTTGTAAATAAACAAGTTAGAGTAGAACCTCCCATATCTGACTCTTGCCGATAACAGACTGTTCCGTCTGTTCTGTCCGTTGATTTATGTTTCCCATGCTCCCGTCATTGACGAGCGAGACAAAACATAAAACACTTATTCTTCGATTACGTATATAAATATTATTATTTTTCAGTTAGTATACATGTCTCTATGTTTTAATTGATGTAACATAGGTAGGTTAAGGTTTATTACAATGATGGGTACCAATTTTTCTTCCTAGGGAATGTGTTTAAATTGCTTATTCCAATATCCGACTTTTTAGCCGTTCCGACCATGGCCCGGTCCTGTCTTGGTGGGATATGGAGGGTTCGACTGTACTGTAAAGATTTTTCACTCTTATAATCATTTTTTTAGATTTTCAACATTAGTCCTACTCCTCAGGGCAAATCCAAATTGGACGTCACATGACGTCCTTACTCCAAAGAGTTAAAATAGTTATGTTGACTCCAACAACTTAGACCTCCAGGTATCTTGAAAACAGAACAATCTATTAGAATATTTATTGCACCTTTGTTTTCAGGGCTGAAAACCAGTGCTATTTGACATGTCAAATGATTATCTTATCATTAAAATTATTACAGTATTTCGATTCCACCATCTTTAACCTACAGATATCTTGAAAACAGTACAACCTATTAGAATATTGATCCCAAAAAACACCCGTGTCGCAGCAGACCTGCGACGAAGGTTCTTTTTGATCTTAAACTATTTAGGAACATTTATCAAGCATTGGTTTTGCATCAACAATATTCAAAATTTTCCAGTGTGGAAACACTAAATAATTATTTTCAAAATACAAGCTTTCCATTTAGGTGACGTATGTTTACATTAAAATATATAATGTATAAATACACATATATTACATATTATATGCATTTTATATTATATGTTTATATTTTTTTTCAAATATACTTATTTACTTTCTATACTTATTTATAGGTATTTAGTTTTTAAACAACCAGTTAGTAAAATCTTTTCATATTGTTGAAATACTTGTGAAATGGTTAGGTGCTACTCTATAACCAAATGTGTTTCCCTGGAAATTGTGTTTTCATTCATATATTTCCCGTTTTCTAAGGAACCATAAGAGGTATATGCAGCAAACCTTTACCTTCAAAAATTAAACTTTTTTCAATTATTGGAAAGGCTTACAGTTCAAATGGTTATTTTATTGATTCAGTATCGTTTCAGTGAGTCTAAAAAACTGCTGTAAAAAGTTGGACTCTACAAAGACGAGTAACATGACTATTCTAGTTATTTAACTAATAACTAAGTTGAATACTAGGTGAATTCTAGGGTGAAGGCATTTAATGTGAATCCCAAGCAGATTAACAGATTGGTATCATAAGGTTCTTTTTTTAATGAAAAGTATATTTATTCTGTTTTCTCTTCATTAATAAAAAAATTATTAACTTGATAACAATACTTATCACAAGACAGAACATGAATTAGTTTTGATTGTACAGGTACACATAAAAAGAGCATCATAAAGAATCAATACAAAACGATGTTGTCTCATCTACATAAATTTCTCACTGGGTCGGAAAATTGAATCTAAAATTGTTAATAAAACCAAAAAAAGAAAAGGTCTTAAAATTTGTGGAAAGAAAATAACTTCTGTGACCAGAAAAAATACATTGAACTTTTAAAACTAAAACAATAATTTATTTATTAACTTAAAGAACTAACTAACTAAACTTAATATCACTAAATTAACAAACTTAAATAAACTAATGAACACAAAACTAATTTCTGTACAATGTGTGATTTATACTGGGGCGAAGCAAAATTTTGCATTGACGAATTACATCTAACTTCTCTAAACTATTCTACTACTTTATCAATGTTAAAAGATAGGTTTGTCAACAATCAAATTATCATCAACTCTCATTACAAGTCATTGATGGACTTGAACCCAGTAAAAATGGTATTGAAACTTATAAGTTGAGATGTTTACAAAATCTTGGAGAGTATACACTCTTGAATTTTTACAGGCTGTGTCGATAGCTGCTACAGAAGGTATCCCGATGAATTGTAAGATCGGAGGAGCCCATTAGGTCGAACTGTGCCGTTGGATTTGATGTTTGTCGTGACAAAAAATCTAAAGAGAAACAATCTTTAGCTTTAGTGTCACAAAACCCATCAAATTCTTAAATGCCATGGTAGTCTTGAATTGTAAGATCGAAGGAGCCCATTAGGTCGTAACTCTGCCGTTGGTGGGCCTGAAGGTGGTCGGAACAACTCCCCCGTTGAATGATGAGATTCAGCAATGACACTCTAGGGTTGGATGTGGATGAAATTCACTGTCTCACCCGCAAGTTAACACAGGCATTTTACATAAAATTATCGTAATAAGCATGTGTTAGCTTGCAGGTGCCACAGCTTGTGTTCTTGCACAGGTTCAGTACGCTTACGACGCTGGCTTTCCAAACTATAGTTTGAAGGTACTTCTATACTTCCTATGTAGAAATTACAGACTTTTTATTATTATAAACAATGAGTCTTGAATTGTGAGATCGAAGGAGCCCATTATGTCGTAATTCTGCCGTTGGTGGGCCTAAAGGTGGTCGGAACAACTCCCTCGTTGAATGAAGAGATACAGCCATGACACTCTAGTGTTATATGTGGATAAATTCACTGTCTCACCCGCAAGTTAACACAAGAGTATTACATAAAATTATCGTAATAAGCGTGTGTTAGCTTGCAGGTGCCACAGCTTGTGTTCTTGCACAGGTTCAGTACGCTTGCGACGCTGGCTTCCCAATCTATAGTTTGGAGATACTTCTATTCTTCCTATGTAGAAATTACAATCTTTTATTATTATAAACAATGAGTCTTGAATTGTGAGATCGAAGGAGCCCATTATGTCGTAATTCTGCCATTGGTGGGCCTGAAGGTGGTCGGAACAACTCCCTCGTTGAATGAAGAGATACAGCCATGACACTCTAGTGTTATATGTGGATAAATTCACTGTCTCACCCGCAAGTTAACACAAGAGTATTACATCAAATTATCGTAATAAGCGTGTGTTAGCTTGCAGGTGCCACAGCTTGTGTTCTTGCACAGGTTCAGTACGCTTGCGACGCTGGCTTCCCAATCTATAGTTTGGAGATACTTCTATTCTTCCTATGTAGAAATTACAATCTTTTATTATTATAAACAATGAGTCTTGAATTGTGAGATCGAAGGAGCCCATTATGTCGTAATTCTGCCATTGGTGGGCCTGAAGGTGGTCGGAACAACTCCCCCGTTGAATGATGAGATACAGCCATGACACTCTAGGGTTAGTTGTGGATGAAATTCACTGTCTCACCCGCAAGTTAACACCTGCTTATTACATCAAATTATCGTAATAAGCGTGTGTTAGCTTGCAGGTGCCACAGCTTGTGTTCTTGCACAGGTTCAGTACGCTCACGACGCTGGCTTCCCAAACTATAGTTTGGAGGAACTTCTATTCTTCCTATGTAGAAATTAAAGACTATACACAACAACACAAGGTTCCTTACAACTTTCCTGGGGTGGAGAAAGTTTTAGACAAGCAAGTTTTTTTATAAGGGAAGTTGTTGTACAAATACCAAAGAAAGTTTTACCTATGATATTTTTTTAAAGTTGACACTTTGTACTAAAAAGATTTGTATCATGGACTTAGTTTACCAGGATTTGAGACCAATGATTTAATAGTACGTAACATTCAGTAGATTCAAATATATGCCAAGGAAGAGGTATATTTTGAATTATTATTTATTAATTAATTATTTATTTTAATTTATTAATTTTCAAATATATTTTAAACAAGTAGTTTTACGATCACAACAAAAATTGATAGATGCATTAGACAATAAGCTTTTTATTAAAGCATTTAAGAATACATTAAAAAAAGTTTGACTAGTTACTGACTTTGTTTCTTTTCTATTAACTGTTGAAATCATAATTCAAACTATAAAAATTAAAAATTACTTTTCTGTAGAAAATAAACGGGTTGGATTAACTACTGTAATAAAGACAGAGTTGTGCTCTAGTTATGAAATACAAACTTAGCTGAAGAAGTATTTTACATGGTCATACTTATGGGGATTCATGTACAGGGTTTAAGTGTTGGAGAAATCTAGGAAATATACTGTCTACTGAGTACATTGTATTCAGTGGTATAGCGGAAGATTCTACACTATGGGAACAATAAATAAATATTTTTGTCAAATTATGAGGAAATTCGTAAAACCACAATGGGGTAGCACCAAACTACTGATCGGCTTCCGCCGTTAGCTCGGTAAACTGTGGAATCGCAGTCCACTGTCATATACATAAAAAAAGAGCAAGCAAGGTTATAAATAAATCTGTTTACAATGCAAATTTACAAATGTTTCTTAAATATTGTTTCATAACAACAACATCAATTATACAAAAACACATACAGTGGCTATATACAACAATAATTTCATAGTACTTTAGTATCAGTATTTATGAATGAATTTAAAATTTGTCTCTGTGAAAATGAATTCACCCTAGAATTCACCTAGTATTCAACTTAGTTATTATTAACTAATACCTAGGATAGTCGAGTTACTCGTCTTTGTAAATTATTATCTAGAATTACTTACCTTTTGAGAAAACTGATAATTTGTCTTAGCTTCAACGTTTTGTTAATAACTTATTATGGTAGTTTACATTCACATCGTCTTTATGGTTTGCCCCCATAGAGTGGTTCTCATTTTGCTCAGAAAGCATTTATCTGGCAAAAGAAATACTTCAGAGTCATAGTGGGGTTGCAGTATCATGAGTCTTGTAAGACACTTTTCTGATTTAAGGTTACTTAACCGCCCATTTAAGCGGATGTTAAATGATTTTCCATTTACTAAGAAACTATGAGAGATACAGCTTCCAACTTTTTATAACAGTTTTTTAGACTCACTGAAACTATACTGAACCAATAAAATAACCATCTGAAATCTTAAATATTGTGTCATAACAACAACATCAATGATACAAAAACACATACAGTGGCTATATACAACAATAATTTCATAGTACTTTAGTATCAGTATTTATAAATGAATTTAAAATTTATATCTGTGAAAAACCATCGTGGGAACACCGTTCCTGCACCACTATACCACTATTCTTAATCCTCACTAATGAGTGTGCTAGTTGAACCCTTCGCCAGAACCCAAAAAATCTCTACCAATTCAAATACAGCCGATAAATTGCTTAGGTGCATATCCTAAATATTGTCATAATTTAAAATATTGGAAATAACCTGAGGTCCAAGATGTAAATTACTTAATGGTATAAAACTTGTGAACTCTATGAACAATTGTTTAGGAGCTATGGACTCCAGATCTATGAATAGAAGTTAACTGTTTTCTTGATTTGCTCAAACTGGGCAACAGAAAGATTTGCTCAAACTGGGCAACAGAAAATTTAAAATATTATTCTTCACTTATAAGTTACAATGAGATGGAATTTATGTGAAACTGAGTAATTTATTATAAATACATGTTAGCAGTACTTAGTTGTATGTTACAATTATTTGGTTAATTCAGCTTTTCCATTAGTCCCTTCAGGTTTGAATTATCAAAGTTCCTTTATACTAGATTATCCTTTGATAGTGTACTTACATAATAATATTTGTGCAACATTTTTATTACTTACTGAAACAAAAGGAGGAATCTCAAATCTCAGAGAAATTAAGAACTTGTTCAGAAGCAGTGGATTCAAGATCTTATGATATCCTGTTGGAATAAAAAACATAATTACTATTAAGAAAACTAATGACTTCTGTGATAACTAGTTATTTGATAACTATATGATATCAATTAACAGAACTTCATATTAGTGTAAGAAAAAGCTAGAGGAAGCACTTAAAAAGTAAAAACCAGTGAGACAAAAAGTATACAAATTGATTAGGTGCATCTCCTAACCTTTGTAGTGAAACAAACCTGTCAGTGTTTCAGCAGAAACTGTTATCTGTAGGTCTAAGATGTTGAGTTTACTTAAAAGGTTTCATGAGAATTCAGTCACGTGACATATATAAAAACACTGGCTACTGCACTAAATATTCAAAAAGACTTTAACTTTTCCATGATTTCTTTAAGTTTAAGATGTAGGATTAAACATAACAATTTTAATGATTAGCTAATCATGTGTAATGTTAAATAACACTGCCTTTCCCCCTGGTAAAGGCGCTGTAAAATATTCAAAGAGGTTATGGCGTATTCTAGATATCTATTGGTCTATAAAGTCAAATTTGACTTAACAATTTTGATAATAAGCTAAGAAGAAGAAATTTTTCAAGATTTTTACACTTATTTTTGTAAATAAACAAGTTAGAGTAGAACCTCCCATATCTGACTCTTGCCGATAACAGACTGTTCCGTTTGTTCTGTCCGTTGATTTATGTTTCCCATGCTCCCGTCATTGACGAGCGAGACAAAACATAAAACACTTATTCTTCGATTACGTATATAAATATTATTATTTTTCAGTTAGTATACATGTCTCTATGTTTTAATTGATGTTACATAGGTAGGTTAAGGTTTATTACAATGATGGGTACCAATTTTTCTTCCTAGGGAATGTGTTTAAATTGCTTATTCCAATATCCGACTTTTTAGCCGTTCCGACCATGGCCCGGTCCTGTCTTGGTGGGATATGGAGGGTTCGACTGTACTGTAAAGATTTTTCACTCTTATAATCATTTTTTAGATTTTCAACATTAGTCCTACTCCTCAGGGCAAATCCAAATTGGACGTCACATGACGTCCTTACTCCAAAGAGTTAAAATAGTTATGTTGACTCCAACAACTTAGACCTCCAGGTATCTTGAAAACAGAACAATCTATTAGAATATTTATTGCACCTTTGTTTTCAGGGCTGAAAACCAGTGCTATTTGACATGTCAAATGATTATCTTATCATTAAAATTATTACAGTATTTCGATTCCTCCATCTTTAACCTACAGATATCTTGAAAACAGTACAACCTATTAGAATATTGATCCCAAAAAACACCCGTGTCGCAGCAGACCTGCGACGAAGGTTCTTTTTGATCTTAAACTATTTAGGAACATTTATCAAGCGTTGGTTTTGCATCAACAATATTCAAAATTTTCCAGTGTGGAAACACTAAATAATTATTTTCAAAATACAAGCTTTCCATTTAGGTGACGTATGTTTACATTAAAATATATAATGTATAAATACACATATATTACATATTATATGCATTTTATATTATATATTTATATTTTTTTTCAAATATACTTATTTACTTTCTATACTTATTTATAGGTATTTAGTTTTTAAACAACCAGTTAGTAAAATCTTTTCATATTGTTGAAATACTTGTGAAATGGTTAGGTGCTACTCTATAACCAAATGTGTTTCCCTGGAAATTGTGTTTTCATACATATATTTCCCGTTTTCTAAGGAACCATAAGAGGTATATGCAGCAAACCTTTACCTTCAAAAATTAAACTTTTTTCAATTATTGGAAAGGCTTACAGTTCAAATGGTTATTTTATTGATTCAGTATCGTTTCAGTGAGTCTAAAAAACTGCTGTAAAAAGTTGGACTACTACAAAGACGAGTAACATGACTATCCTAGTTATTTAACTAATAACTAAGTTGAATACTAGGTGAATTCTAGGGTGAAGGCATTTAATGTGAATCCCAAGCAGATTAACAGATTGGTATCATAAGGTTCTTTTTTTAATGAAAAGTATATTTATTCTGTTTTCTCTTCATTAATAAAAAAATTATTAACTTGATAACAATACTTATCACAAGACAGAACATGAATTAGTTTTGATTGTACACATAAAAAGAGCATAATAAAGAATCAATACAAAACAATGTTGTCTCATCTACATAAAGTTCTCACTGGGTCGGAAAATTAAATCTAAAATTGTTGATAAAACCAAAAAAAGAAAAGGTCTTAAAATTTGTGGAAAGAAAATAACTTCTGTGACCAGAAAAAATACGTTGAACTTTTAAAACTAAAACAATAATTTATTTATTAACTTAAAGAACTAACTAACTAAACTTAATATCACTAAATTAACAAACTTAAATAAACTAATGAACACAAAACTAATTTCTGTACAATGTGTGATTTATACTTGGGCGAAGCAAAATTTTGCATTGACGAATTACATCTAACTTCTCTAAACTATTCTACTACTTTATCAATGTTAAAAGATAGGTTTGTCAAAAATCAAATTATCATCAACTCTCATTACAAGTCATAGATGGACTTGAACAAAGTAAAAATGGTATTGAAACTTATAAGTTGAGATGTTTACAAAATCTTGGAGAGTATACACTCTGGAATTTTTACAGGCTGTGTCGATAGCTGCTACAGAAGGTATCCCGATGAATTGTATGATCGGAGGAGCCCATTAGGTCGAACTGTGCCGTTGGATTTGATGTTTGTCGTGACAACAAATCTAAAGAGAAACAATCTTTAGCTTTAGTGTCACAAAACCCATCAAATTCTTAAATGCCATGGTAGTCTTGAATTGTAAGATCGAAGGAGCCCATTAGGTCGTAACTCTGCCGTTGGTGGGCCTGAAGGTGGTCGGAACAACTCCCCTGTTGAATGATGAGATTCAGCAATAACACTCTAGGGTTGGATGTGGATGAAATTCACTGTCTCACCCGCAAGTTAACACAGGCATTTTACATAAAATTATCGTAATAAGCATGTGTTAGCTTGCAGGTGCCACAGCTTGTGTTCTTGCACAGGTTCAGTACGCTTACGACGCTGGCTTTCCAAACTATAGTTTGAAGGTACTTCTATTCTTCCTATGTAGAAATTACAGACTTTTTATTATTATAAACAATGAGTCTTGAATTGTGAGATCGAAGGAGCCCATTATGTCGTAATTCTGCCGTTGGTGGGCCTAAAGGTGGTCGGAACAACTCCCTCGTTGAATGAAGAGATACAGCCATGACACTCTAGTGTTATATGTGGATAAATTCACTGTCTCACCCGCAAGTTAACACAAGAGTATTACATAAAATTATCGTAATAAGCGTGTGTTAGCTTGCAGGTGCCACAGCTTGTGTTCTTGCACAGGTTCAGTACGCTCACAACGCTGGCTTTCCAAACTATAGTTTGGAGATACTTCTATTCTTCCTATGTAGAAATTACAATCTTTTATTATTATAAACAATGAGTCTTGAATTGTGAGATCGAAGGAGCCCATTATGTCGTAATTCTGCCATTGGTGGGCCTGAAGGTGGTCGGAACAACTCCCCCGTTGAATGATGAGATACAGCCATGACATTCTAGGGTTAGTTGTGGATGAAATTCACTGTCTCACCCGCAAGTTAACACCTGCTTATTACATCAAATTATCGTAATAAGCGTGTGTTAGCTTGCAGGTGCCACAGCTTGTGTTCTTGCACAGGTTCAGTACGCTCACGACGCTGGCTTCCCAAACTATAGTTTGGAGGAACTTCTATTCTTCCTATGTAGAAATTAAAGACTATACACAACAACACAAGGTTCCTTACAACTTTTCTGGGGTGGAGAAAGTTTTAGACAAGCAAGTTTTATAAGGGAAGTTGTTGTACAAATACCAAAGAAAGTTTTACCTATGATATTTTTTTAAAGTTGACACTTTGTACTAAAAAGATTTATATCATGGACTTAGTTTACCAGGATTTGAGACCAATGATTTAATAGTACGTAACATTCAGTAGATTCAAATATATGCCAAGGAAGAGGTATATTTTGAATTATTATTTATTAATTAATTATTTATTTTAATTTATTAATTTTCAAATATATTTTAAACAAGTAGTTTTACGATCACAACAAAAATTTATAGATGCATTAGACAATAAGCTTTTTATTAAAGCATTTAAGAATACATTAAAAAAAGTTTGACTAGTTACTGACTTTGTTTCTTTTCTATTAACTGTTGAAATCATAATTCAAACTATAAAAATTAAAAATTACTTTTCTGTAGAAAATAAACGGGTTGGATTAACTACTGTAATAAAGACAGAGTTGTGCTCTAGTTATGAAATACAAACTTAGCTGAAGAAGTATTTTACATGGTCATACTTATGGGGATTCATGTACAGGGTTCAAGTGTTTGAGAAAATTAGGAAATATACTGTCTACTGAGTACATTGTATTCAGTGGTATAGCGGAAGATTCTACACTATGGGAACAATAAATAAATATTTTTGTCAAATTATGAGGAAATTCGTAAAACCACAATGGGGTAGCACCAAACTACTGATCGGCTTCCGCCGTTAGCTCGGTAAACTGTGGAATCGCAGTCCACTGTCATATACATAAAAAAAGAGCAAGCAAGGTTATAAATAAATCTGTTTACAATGCAAATTTACAAATGTTTCTTAAATATTGTTTCATAACAACAACATCAATTATACAAAAACACATACAGTGGCTATATACAACAATAATTTCATAGTACTTTAGTATCAGTATTTATGAATGAATTTAAAATTTGTCTCTGTGAAAATGAATTCACCCTAGAATTCACCTAGTATTCAACTTAGTTATTATTAACTAATACCTAGGATAGTCGAGTTACTCGTCTTTGTAAATTATTATCTAGAATTACTTACCTTTTGAGAAAACTGATAATTTGTCTTAGCTTCAACGTTTTGTTAATAACTTATTATGGTAGTTTACATTCACATCGTCTTTATGGTTTGCCCCCATAGAGTGGTTCTCATTTTGCTCAGAAAGCATTTATCTGGCAAAAGAAATACTTCAGAGTCATAGTGGGGTTGCAGTATCATGAGTCTTGTAAGACACTTTTCTGATTTAAGGTTACTTAACCGCCCATTTAAGCGGATGTTAAATGATTTTTCCATTTACTAAGAAACTATGAGAGATACAGCTTCCAACTTTTTATAACAGTTTTTTAGACTCACTGAAACTATACTGAACCAATAAAATAACCATCTGAAATCTTAAATATTGTGTCATAACAACAACATCAATGATACAAAAACACATACAGTGGCTATATACAACAATAATTTCATAGTACTTTAGTATCAGTATTTATAAATGAATTTAAAATTTATATCTGTGAAAAACCATCGTGGGAACACCGTTCCTGCACCACTATACCACTATTCTTAATCCTCACTAATGAGTGTGCTAGTTGAACCCTTCGCCAGAACCCAAAAAATCTCTACCAATTCAAATACAGCCGATAAATTGCTTAGGTGCATATCCTAAATATTGTCATAATTTAAAATATTGGAAATAACCTGAGGTCCAAGATGTAAATTACTTAATGGTACAAAACTTGTGAACTCTATGAACAATTGTTTAGGAGCTATGGACTCCAGATCTATGAATAGAAGTTAACTGTTTTCTTGATTTGCTCAAACTGGGCAACAGAAAGATTTGCTCAAACTGGGCAACAGAAAGTTTAAAATATTATTCTTCACTTATAAGTTACAATGAGATGGAATTTATGTGAAACTGAGTAATTTATTATAAATACATGTTAGCAGTACTTAGTTGTATGTTACAATTATTTGGTTAATTCAGCTTTTCCATTAGTCCCTTCAGGTTTGAATTATCAAAGTTCCTTTATACTAGATTATCCTTTGATAGTGTACTTACATAATAATATTTGTGGAACATTTTTATTACTTACTGAAACAAAAGGAGGAATCTCAAATCTCAGAGAAATTAAGAACTTGTTCAGAAGCAGTGGATTCAAGATCTTATGATATCCTGTTGGAATAAAAAACATAATTACTTAAGAAAACTAATGACTACTGTGATAACTAGTTATTTGATAACTATATGATATCAATTAACAGAACTTCATATTAGTGTAAGAAAAAGCTAGAGGAAGCACTTAAAAAGTAAAAACCAGTGAGACAAAAAGTATACAAATTGATTAGGTGCATCTCCTAACCTTTGTAGTGAAACAAACCTGTCAGTGTTTCAGCAGAAACTGTTATCTGTAGGTCTAAGATGTTGAGTTTACTTAAAAGGTTTCATGAGAATTCAGTCACGTGACATATATAAAAACACTGGCTACTGCACTAAATATTCAAAAAGACTTTAACTTTTCCATGATTTCTTTAAGTTTAAGATGTAGGATTAAACATAACAATTTTAATGATTAGTTAATCATGTGTAATGTTAAATAACACTGCCTTTCCCCCTGGTAAAGGCGCTGTAAAATATTCAAAGAGGTTATGGCGTATTCTAGATATCTATTGGTCTATAAAGTCAAATTTGACTTAACAATTTTGATAATAAGCTAAGAAGAAGAAATTTTTCAAGATTTTTACACTTATTTTTGTAAATAAACAAGTTAGAGTAGAACCTCCCATATCTGACTCTTGCCGATAACAGACTGTTCCGTCTGTTCTGTCCGTTGATTTATGTTTCCCATGCTCCCGTCATTGACGAGCGAGACAAAACATAAAACACTTATTCTTCGATTACGTATATAAATATTATTATTTTTCAGTTAGTATACATGTCTCTATGTTTTAATTGATGTAACATAGGTAGGTTAAGGTTTATTACAATGATGGGTACCAATTTTTCTTCCTAGGGAATGTGTTTAAATTGCTTATTCCAATATCCGACTTTTTAGCCGTTCCGACCATGGCCCGGTCCTGTCTTGGTGGGATATGGAGGGTTCGACTGTACTGTAAAGATTTTTCACTCTTATTATCATTTTTTTAGATTTTCAACATTAGTCCTACTCCTCAGGGCAAATCCAAATTGGACGTCACATGACGTCCTTACTCCAAAGAGTTAAAATAGTTATGTTGACTTCAACAACTTAGACCTCCAGGTATCTTGAAAACAGAACAATCTATTAGAATATTTATTGCACCTTTGTTTTCAGGGTTGAAAACCAGTGCTATTTGACATGTCAAATGATTATCTTATCATTAAAATTATTACAGTATTTCGATTCCTCCATCTTTAACCTACAGATATCTTGAAAACAGTACAACCTATTAGAATATTGATCCCAAAAAACACCCGTGTCGCAGCAGACCTGCGACGAAGGTTCTTTTTGATCTTAAACTATTTAGGAACATTTATCAAGCATTGGTTTTGCATCATCAATATTCAAAATTTTCCAGTGTGGAAACACTAAATAATTATTTTCAAAATACAAGCTTTCCATTTAGGTGACGTATGTTTACATTAAAATATATAATGTATAAATACACATATATTACATATTATATGCATTTTATATTATATATTTATATTTTTTTCAAATATACTTATTTACTTTCTATACTTATTTATAGGTATTTAGTTTTTAAAACAACCAGTTAGTAAAAATCTTTTCATATTGTTGAAATACTTGTGAAATGGTTAGGTGCTACTCTATAACCAAATGTGTTTCCCTGGAAATTGTGTTTTCATACATATATTTCCCGTTTTCTAAGGAACCATAAGAGGTATATGCAGCAAAACCTTTACCTTCAAAAATTAAACTTTTTTCAATTATTGGAAAGGCTTACAGTTCAAATGGTTATTTTATTGATTCAGTATCGTTTCAGTGAGTCTAAAAAACTGCTGTAAAAAGTTGGACTACTACAAAGACGAGTAACATGACTATTCTAGTTATTTAACTAATAACTAAGTTGAATACTAGGTGAATTCTAGGGTGAAGGCATTTAATGTGAATCCCAAGCAGATTAACAGATTGGTATCATAAGGTTCTTTTTTTAATGAAAAGTATATTTATTCTGTTTTCTCTTCATTAATAAAAAAATTATTAACTTGATAACAATACTTATCACAAGACAGAACATGAATTAGTTTTGATTGTACACATAAAAAGAGCATTATAAAGAATCAATACAAAACAATGTTGTCTCATCTACATAAAGTTCTCACTGGGTCGGAAAATTAAATCTAAAATTGTTAATAAAACCAAAAAAAGGAAAAGGTCTTAAAATTTGTGGAAAGAAAATAACTTCTGTGAAAAAAACATATTTTTGAACTTTTAAAAACTAAAACAATAATTTATTTATTAACTTAAAGAACTAACTAACTAAAACACTAAAATCACTTAAATTAACAAACTTAAATAAACTAATGAAACAAAACTAATTTCTGTACAATGTGTGATTTATACTGGGGAAGCAAAAGCAAATTTTTTTGACATCTGTCTAAAACTATTCTACTACTTTATCAAAATCAAGATATGTTTGTCAACAATCAATCATCAACTAGTCATTGATGGACAACCAGTAAAAATGGTATTGAAGAACAAGTTGAAAATATCAACTCTTGAGTTACTTGAATTTTTACAGGCTTGTGTTTTACAGGCTGTGTCAGAAAATCCCGATGTTATCCGAATTCATGTAAGATCGGAGGAGCCCATTAGGTCGAACTGTGCCGTTGGATTTGATGTTTGTCGTGACAAAAAATCTAAAGAGAAACAATCTTTAGCTTTAGTGTCACAAAACCCATCAAATTCTTAAATGCCATGGTAGTCTTGAATTGTAAGATCGAAGGAGCCCATTAGGTCGTAACTCTGCCGTTGAAGGCCTGAAGGTGGTCGGAACAACTCCCCCGTTGAGTGATGAGATTCAGCAATGACACTCTAGGGTTGGATGTGGATGAAATTCACTGTCTCACCCGCAAGTTAACACAAGAGTATTACATAAAAGTATCGTAATAAGCGTGTGTTAGCTTGCAGGTGCCACAGCTTGTGTTCTTGCACAGGTTCAGTACGCTTGCGACGCTGGCTTCCCAATCTATAGTTTGGAGATACTTCTATTCTTCCTATGTAGAAATTACAATCTTTTATTATTATAAACAATGAGTCTTGAATTGTGAGATCGAAGGAGCCCATTATGTCGTAATTCTGCCATTGGTGGGCCTGAAGGTGGTCGGAACAACTCCCCCGTTGAATGATGAGATACAGCCATGACACTCTAGGGTTAGTTGTGGATGAAATTCACTGTCTCACCCGCAAGTTAACACCTGCTTATTACATCAAATTATCGTAATAAGCGTGTGTTAGCTTGCAGGTGCCACAGCTTGTGTTCTTGCACAGGTTCAGTACGCTCACGACGCTGGCTTCCCAAACTATAGTTTGGAGGAACTTCTATTCTTCCTATGTAGAAATTAAAGACTATACACAACAACACAAGGTTCCTTACAACTTTTCTGGGGTGGAGAAAGTTTTAGACAAGCAAGTTTTATAAGGGAAGTTGTTGTACAAATACCAAAGAAAGTTTTACCTATGATATTTTTTTAAAGTTGACACTTTGTACTAAAAAGATTTATATCATGGACTTAGTTTACCAGGATTTGAGACCAATGATTTAATAGTACGTAACATTCAGTAGATTCAAATATATGCCAAGGAAGAGGTATATTTTGAATTATTATTTATTAATTAATTATTTATTTTAATTTATTAATTTTCAAATATATTTTAAACAAGTAGTTTTACGATCACAACAAAAATTTATAGATGCATTAGACAATAAGCTTTTATTAAAGCATTTAAGAATACATTAAAAAAAGTTTGACTAGTTACTGACTTTGTTTCTTTTCTATTAACTGTTGAAATCATAATTCAAACTATAAAAATTAAAAATTACTTTTCTGTAGAAAATAAACGGGTTGGATTAACTACTGTAATAAAGACAGAGTTGTGCTCAGTTATGAAATACAAAACTTAGCTGAAGAAGTATTTTACATGGTCATACTTATGGGGATTCATGTACAGGGTTCAAGTGTTTGAGAAAATTAGGAAATATACTGTCTACTGAGTACATTGTATTCAGTGGTATAGCGGAAGATTCTACACTATGGGAACAATAAATAAATATTTTTGTCAAATTATGAGGAAATTCGTAAAACCACAATGGGGTAGCACCAAACTACTGATCGGCTTCCGCCGTTAGCTCGGTAAACTGTGGAATCGTAGTCCACTGTCATATACATAAAAAAAGAGCAAGCAAGGTTATAAATAAATCTGTTTACAATGCAAATTTACAAATGTTTCTTAAATATTGTTTCATAACAACAACATCAATTATACAAAAACACATACAGTGGCTATATACAACAATAATTTCATAGTACTTTAGTATCAGTATTTATGAATGAATTTAAAATTTGTCTCTGTGAAAATGAATTCACCCTAGAATTCACCTAGTATTCAACTTAGTTATTATTAACTAATACCTAGGATAGTCGAGTTACTCGTCTTTGTAAATTATTATCTAGAATTACTTACCTTTTGAGAAAACTGATAATTTGTCTTAGCTTCAACGTTTTGTTAATAACTTATTATGGTAGTTTACATTCACATCGTCTTTATGGTTTGCCCCCATAGAGTGGTTCTCATTTTGCTCAGAAAGCATTTATCTGGCAAAAGAAATACTTCAGAGTCATAGTGGGGTTGCAGTATCATGAGTCTTGTAAGACACTTTTCTGATTTAAGGTTACTTAACCGCCCATTTAAGCGGATGTTAAATGATTTTCCATTTACTAAGAAACTATGAGAGATACAGCTTCCAACTTTTTATAACAGTTTTTTAGACTCACTGAAACTATACTGAACCAATAAAATAACCATCTGAAATCTTAAATATTGTGTCATAACAACAACATCAATTATACAAAAACACATACAGTGGCTATATACAACAATAATTTCATAGTACTTTAGTATCAGTATTTATGAATGAATTTAAAATTTGTCTCTGTGAAAAACCATCGTGGGAACACCGTTCCTGCACCACTATACCACTATTCTTAATCCTCACTAATGAGTGTGCTAGTTGAACCCTTCGCCAGAACCCAAAAAATCTGTACCAATTCAACTACAGCCGATAAATTGCTTAGGTGCATATCCTAAATATTGTCATAATTTAAAATATTGGAAATAACCTGAGGTCCAAGATGTAAATTACTTAATGGTACAAAACTTGTGAACTCTATGAACAATTGTTTAGGAGCTATGGACTCCAGATCTATGAATAGAAGTTAACTGTTTTCTTGATTTGCTCAAACTGGGCAACAGAAAGTTTAAAATATTATTCTTCACTTATAAGTTACAATGAGATGGAATTTATGTGAAACTGAGTAATTTATTATAAATACATGTTAGCAGTACTTAGTTGTATGTTACAATTATTTGGTTAATTCAGCTTTTCCATTAGTCCCTTCAGGTTTGAATTATCAAAGTTCCTTTATACTAGATTATCCTTTGATAGTGTACTTACATAATAATATTTGTGCAACATTTTTATTACTTACTGAAACAAAAGGAGGAATCTCAAATCTCAGAGAAATTAAGAACTTGTTCAGAAGCAGTGGATTCAAGATCTTATGATATCCTGTTGGAATAAAAAACATAATTACTATTAAGAAAACTAATGACTACTGTGATAACTAGTTATTTGATAACTATATGATATCAATTAACAGAACTTCATATTAGTGTAAGAAAAAGCTAGAGGAAGCACTTAAAAAGTAAAAACCAGTGAGACAAAAAGTATACAAATTGATTAGGTGCATCTCCTAACCTTTGTAGTGAAACAAACCTGTCAGTGTTTCAGCAGAAACTGTTATCTGTAGGTCTAAGATGTTGAGTTTACTTAAAAGGTTTCATGAGAATTCAGTCACGTGACATATATAAAAACACTGGCTACTGCACTAAATATTCAAAAAGACTTTAACTTTTCCATGATTTCTTTAAGTTTAAGATGTAGGATTAAACATAACAATTTTAATGATTAGTTAATCATGTGTAATGTTAAATAACACTGCCTTTCCCCCTGGTAAAGGCGCTGTAAAATATTCAAAGAGGTTATAGCGTATTCTAGATATCTATTGGTCTATAAAGTCAAATTTGACTTAACAATTTTGATAATAAGCTAAGAAGAAGAAAATTTTTCAAGATTTTTACACTTATTTTTGTAAATAAACAAGTTAGAGTAGAACCTCCCATATCTGACTGACTCTTGCCGATAACAGACTGTTCCGTCTGTTCTGTCCGTTGATTTATGTTTCCCATGCTCCCGTCATTGACGAGCGAGACAAAACATAAAACACTTATTCTTCGATTACGTATATAAATATTATTATTTTTCAGTTAGTATACATGTCTCTATGTTTTAATTGATGTAACATAGGTAGGTTAAGGTTTATTACAATGATGGGTACCAATTTTTCTTCCTAGGGAATGTGTTTAAATTGCTTATTCCAATATCCGACTTTTTAGCCGTTCCGACCATGGCCCGGTCCTGTCTTGGTGGGATATGGAGGGTTCGACTGTACTGTAAAGATTTTTCACTCTTATAATCATTTTTTTAGATTTTCAACATTAGTCCTACTCCTCAGGGCAAATCCAAATTGGACGTCACATGACGTCCTTACTCCAAAGAGTTAAAATAGTTATGTTGACTTCAACAACTTAGACCTCCAGGTATCTTGAAAACAGAACAATCTATTAGAATATTGATTGCACCTTTGTTTTCAGGGTTGAAAACCAGTGCTATTTGACATGTCAAATGACTATCTTATAATTAAAATTATTACAGTATGTCGATTCCTCCATCTTTAACCTACAGATATCTTGAAAACAGTACAACCTATTAGAATATTGATCCCAAAAAACACCCGCGTCGCAGCAGACCTGCGACGAAGGTTCTTTTTGATCTTAAACTATTTAGGAACATTTATCAAGCATTGGTTTTGCATCATCAATATTCAAAATTTTCCAGTGTGGAAACACTAAATAAATATTTTCAAAATACAAGCTTTCCATTTAGGTGACATATATTTACATAAAAATATATAATGTATACATACATATATATTACATATTATATGTATTTTATATTATATGTTTATATATTTTTTTCAAATATACTTATTTACTTTCTATACTTATTTATAGGTACGGTATTTTCTTTTTAAACAACCAGTTAGTAAAATCTTTTCATATTATTGAAATACTTGTGAAATGGTTAGGTGCTACTCTATAATCTAATGTGTTTCCCTGGAAATTGTGTTTTCATTCATATATTTCCCGTTTTCTAAGGAACCATAAGAGGTATATGCAGCAAACCTTTGCCTTCAAAAATTAAACTTTTTTCAATTATTGTAAAGTTTTATCGTTCAGATGGTTATTTTATTGATTCAGTATCGTTTCAGTGAGTCTAAAAAACTGTTATAAAAAGTTGGAAGCTGTATCTCATAGTTTCTTTTGTTAAATAAGGAAATCATTTAACATCCGCTGAATGGCGTTAAGTAACCTTAAATCAGAAAAGTGTCTTACAAGACTCATGATACTGAACCCCACTATGACTCTAAAGTATTTCTTTTGCCAGATAAATGCTTTCTGAGCAAAATGAGACCACTCTATGGGGGCAACATAAAACGATGTGAATGTAAACTACCATAATAAGTTATTAACAAAACGTTGAAGCTAGACAAATTATCAGTTTTCTCAAAAGGTAAGTAATTCTAGATAATATATTAAGACGAGTACATGACTATCCTAGGTATTTAACTAATAACTAAGTTGAATACTAGGTGAATTCTAGTGTGAATTCATTTGAGGTTAATCCCAAGCAGATTATCAGATTGGTATCATAAGTTTTTTTTTTATGTATTTGTTTTCTTTCATTAATGGCAAAATTATTCACTTGATAACAATACATATCACAAGACAGAACATGATTTAGTTTTGATTGTACACATAAAAAGAGCATAATAAAGAATCAATACAATACAACTCTTGGAGAGTATACAAACTTGAATTTTTACAGGCTGTGTCAATAGCTGCTACAGAAGGTATTCCCGATGATTGTAAGATCAGAGGAGCACATTAGGTCATAACTCTGCCGTTGATGGACCTGGTGTGGTCATTGGATTTGATGTTTGTCATGACAAAAAATCTAAAGACAAACAATCTTTCCCTTTAGTGTCACACAAACCATCGAATTCTTAAATGCCATGGTAGTCTTCAATTTTGAGATCGAAGGAGCCCATTAGGTTGTAACTCTGCCTTTGGTGGGCCTGAAGGTGGTCGGAACAACTCCCCCGTTGAATGATGAGATACAGCCATGACACTCTAGGGTTAGATGTGGATGAAATTCACTGTCTCACCCGCAAGTTAACACCTGCTTCTTACATCAAATTATCGTAATAAGCATGTGTTAGCTTGCAGGTGCCACAGCTTGTGTTCTTGCACAGGTTCAGTACGCTCACGACGCTGGCTTCCCAAACTATAGTTTGGAGGAACTTCTATTCTTCCTATGTAGAAATTAAAGACTATACACAACAACACAAGGTTCCTTACAACTTTCCTGGGGTGGAGAAAGTTTTAGACAAGCAAGTTTTATAAGGGAAGTTGTTGTACAAATACCAAAGAAAGTTTTACCTATGATATTTTTTTAAAGTTGACACTTTGTACTAAAAAGATTTATATCATGGACTTAGTTTACCAGGATTTGAGACCAATGATTTAATAGTACGTAACATTCAGTAGATTCAAATATATGCCAAGGAAGAGGTATATTTTGAATTATTATTTATTAATTAATTATTTATTTTAATTTATTAATTTTCAAATATATTTTAAACAAGTAGTTTTACGATCACAACAAAAATTAATAGATGCATTAGACAATAAGCTTTTTATTAAAGCATTTAAGAATACATTAAAAAAAGTTTGACTAGTTACTGACTTTGTTTCTTTTCTATTAACTGTTGAAATCATAATTCAAACTATAAAAATTAAAAATTACTTTTCTGTAGAAAATAAACGGGTTGGATTAACTACTGTAATAAAGACAGAGTTGTGCTCCAGTTATGAAATACAAACTTAGCTGAAGAAGTATTTTACATGGTCATACTTATGGGGATTCATGTACAGGGTTCAAGTGTTTGAGAAAATTAGGAAATATACTGTCTACTGAGTACATTGTATTCAGTGGTATAGCGGAAGATTCTACACTATGGGAACTATAAATAAATATTTTTGTCAAATTATGAGGAAATTCGTAAAACCACAATGGGGTAGCACCAAACTACTGATCGGCTTCCGCCGTTAGCTCGGTAAACTGTGGAATCACAGTCCACTGTCATATACATAAAAAAAGAGCAAGCAAGGTTATAAATAAATCTGTTTACAATGCAAATTTACAAATGTTTCTTAAATATTGTGTCATAACAACAACATCAATTATACAAAAACACATACAGTGGCTATATACAACAATAATTTCATAGTACTTTAGTATCAGTATTTATGAATGAATTTAAAATTTGTCTCTGTGAAAATGAATTCACCCTAGAATTCACCTAGTATTCAACTTAGTTATTATTAACTAATACCTAGGATAGTCGAGTTACTCGTCTTTGTAAATTATTATCTAGAATTACTTACCTTTTGAGAAAACTGATAATTTGTCTTAGCTTCAACGTTTTGTTAATAACTTATTATGGTAGTTTACATTCACATCGTCTTTATGGTTTGCCCCCATAGAGTGGTTCTCATTTTGCTCAGAAAGCATTTATCTGGCAAAAGAAATACTTCAGAGTCATAGTGGGGTTGCAGTATCATGAGTCTTGTAAGACACTTTTCTGATTTAAGGTTACTTAACCGCCCATTTAAGCGGATGTTAAATGATTTTCCATTTACTAAGAAACTATGAGAGATACAGCTTCCAACTTTTTTATAACAGTTTTTTAGACTCACTGAAACTATACTGAACCAATAAAATAACCATCTGAAATCTTAAATATTGTGTCATAACAACAACATCAATGATACAAAAACACATACAGTGGCTATATACAACAATAATTTCATAGTATTTAGTATCAGTATTTATGAATGAATTTAAAATTTGTCTCTGTGAAAAACCATCGTGAACACCGTTCCTGCACCACTATACACTATTCTTAATCCTCACTAATGAGTGTGCTGGTTGAACTTCGCCAGAACCCAAAAAATCTGTACCAATTCAACTACAGCCGATTAATTGCTTAGGTGCATATCCTAAATATTGTCATAATTTAAAATATTGGAAATAACCTGAGGTCCAAGATGTAAATTACTTAATGGTACAAAACTTGTGAACTCTATGAACAATTGTTTAGGAGCTATGGACTCCAGATCTATGAATAGAAGTTAACTGTTTTCTTGATTTGCTCAAACTGGGCAACAGAAAGTTTAAAATATTATTCTTCACTTATAAGTTACAATGAGATGGAATTTATGTGAAACTGAGTAATTTATTATAAATACATGTTAGCAGTACTTAGTTGTATGTTACAATTATTTGGTTAATTCAGCTTTTCCATTAGTCCCTTCAGGTTTGAATTATCAAAGTTCCTTTATACTAGATTATCCTTTGATAGTGTACTTACATAATAATATTTGTAACATTTATTACTTACTGAAACAAAAGGAGGAATCTCAAATCTCAGAGAAATTAAGAACTTGTTCAGAAGCAGTGGATCAGATCTTATGATATCCTGTTGGAATAAAAACATAATTACTATTATGAAAACTAATGACTACTGTTAACTAGTTATTTGATAACTATATGATATCAATTAAAGATTCATATTAGTGTAAGAAAAAGCTAGAGGAAGCACTTAAAAGTAAAAACCAGTGATACAAAAGTATACAAATTGATTAGGTGCATCTCCTAACCTTTGTAGTGAAACAACCTGTCAGTGTTTCAGCAGAAACTGTTATCTGTAGGTCTAAGATGTTTTTACTTAAAAGGTTTCATGAGAATTCAGTCACGTGACATATATAAAAACACTGGCTACTGCACTAAATATTCAAAAAGACTTTAACTTTTCCATGATTTCTAAGTTTAAGATGTAGGATTAAACATAACAATTTTTAATGATTAGCTAATTCATATGTAATGTTAAATAACACTGCCTTGGTAAAGGCGCTGTAAAATATTCAAAGAGGTTATGGCGTATTCTAGATATCTATTGGTCATAAAGTCAAATTTGACTTAACAATTTTGATAATAAGCTAAGAAGAAGAAATTTTTCAAGATTTTTACACTTATTTGTAAAATAAACAAGTTTAGAGTGAACCTCCCATATCTGATAATCTTATAAACAGACTGTTCCGTATGTTATGTCATTGATTTATGTTTCATGCTCCCGTCATTGGAGCGAGACAAAACATAAAACATTATCTTTGATTAGTATAAATATTATATTTTTCAGTTAGATACATTTTATGTTTTTAATGATGTAACAAGGAGGTAGGTTTATTCAATGATGGGTAAATTTTTCTTCCTAGGGAATGTGTAAATTGCTTTTTCTTATGACTTTTTAGCCGTTGAATGGCCCGGTCTGTCTTGGTGGAATATAATTACTGTACTGTAAAGATTTTTATTTATAATCAAGATTTTCAACATTAGTCTACTTCAGGGAAATAAATGACGTCACATGACTTTACTCCAATGAGTTAAAATAGTTATGTTGACTTCAACAATTAGATAGTATACAACATTTTAGATTTTAATTGCTCCTTTGTAGTGAAAAACCTGTCTATTTCATGTCAAATGTTATCTGTCATTAATTATAGATGTTTTTTTTTACTACAGATATCTTGATACAGTCACATTGAATATTGATAAAAACACTTCGCACAGACTACATTTTTTTTGATCTTCTATTTAGGAACATTATCAATTGGTTTTGATCATAAATTATTTTTCCAGTGTGGAAAAAAAACACTAATAAATATTTTCAAAATACAGCTTTCCATTTAGGTGACATATATTTACATAAATTTATATAATGTATAATAAATATATATTATATTATATGTATTTTATAATATGTTTAATATTTTTTTTCAATATACTTATTTACTTTCTATACTTATTTATTAGGACTCTAAACAAAGTTGATTTTTCATATGTTGAAATACTTGTGAAAGATGCTACTCTATAACAATGTGTTTTCCCTGGAATTGTGTTTTCATACATATATTTCCCGTCTTAAGGAACATGAGGGTTATGCAGCAAAATTTATTCAAAAATTAAATTTTTTCAATATTACACTTACATGTTTAAATGGTTTATTTTATTGATTTTTAGTTTCAGTGATCTAACTGCTGTATGTTGATATACAAATAGTACATGACTAGAATTTAACTATAATATGTTATTTAGATTTCAAACATTAATTCAGCAATCAATTTATCATATTCTTTTTTTATTAAAAGTATATTTTTTCTGATCATTAAAAAAAAATTTATTAGATAACATCCTATTATTTCAAGACAGAACAAATTTTTTGATTGTACATAATATAAAGAATTAATACAAACAAATTGTCTCATCTACATAAAGTTCTCATTCAAAATTAAATCTAAAATTGATTCCCAAAATACAGTGTCGCAGCAGACCTGCGACGTTTAAACTAATATAAACATTTATCAAGCGTTGGTATATTTCAAAACCTGTATAAACATATTATTTTATTTCCAAAGTTATAAAATTAAAATATATTTTTTCATAAATATAACTTAACATTTTATTTTTAAACATTATTATATTTTTTTTCAATATACTTATTTAAAATCATTTATATATTATTAGTATAGTATTTCTTTTACACCAGTAAAAAATTTTTTATTGTTGGTATCATGACATTTAATGTCATAAAAAATTTTATTTGAAAAAATTATTTTTTCTAATTATAAGATTAAATTGATCAAAAAATTACAACTTTTTTTTATAACAAGTTGAAATAGGCTTAAAACTAAATGTTATTTTTTATGATTCCAGATTTCTAAATTGTCTAAACATAGTAAAAACCAGTAAAAAAATTTGTAAAAAAAATTATTGAATAAGGTGAATGGAGGCATTTAAATACAGTTTAACAGATTGGTCTATATTTTTTTTTTTAATGAAAGTATATTTATTTTTTTCTTTATAAAAAAAATTAATAATAATAAAAATTTATCAAGACAGAACATGAATTAGTTTTTGGTCTTGGGCATAATGAAGAAAACAAAACAATGTCTCTCTAATTTCTCATGGGTCGGAAAATATTTTTAATAAACCAAAGAAAAAGTCTTAAAATTTGTGGAAAGAAAATAACTTCTGTGACCAGAAAAAATACATTGAACTTTTAAAACTAAAACAATAATTTATTTATTAACTTAAAGAACTAACTAACTAAAACTTAATATCACTAAATTAACAAACTTAAATAAACTAATGAACACAAAACTAATTTCTGTACAATGTGTGATTTATACTGGGCGAAGCAAAATTTTGCATTGACGAATTACATCTAACTTCTCTAAACTATTCTACTACTATCAATGTTAAAAGATAGGTTTGTCAAATCAAATTATCATCAACTCTCATTACAAGTCATTGATGGACTTGAACCCAGTAAAAATGGTATAAACTTATAAGTTGAGATGTTTACAAAATCTTGGAGAGTATACACTCTTGAATTTTACAGGCTGTGTCGATAGCTGCTACAGAAGGTATCCCGATGAATTGTATGATCGGAGGAGCCCATTAGGTCGAACTGTGCCGTTGGATTTGATGTTTGTCGTGACAACAAATCTAAAGAGAAACAATCTTTAGCTTTAGTGTCACAAAACCCATCAAATTCTTAAATGCCATGGTAGTCTTGAATTGTAAGATCGAAGGAGCCCATTAGGTCGTAACTCTGCCGTTGGTGGGCCTGAAGGTGGTCGGAACAACTCCCCCGTTGAATGATGAGATTCAGCAATAACACTCTAGGGTTGGATGTGGATGAAATTCACTGTCTCACCCGCAAGTTAACACAGGCATTTTACATAAAATTATCGTAATAAGCATGTGTTAGCTTGCAGGTGCCACAGCTTGTGTTCTTGCACAGGTTCAGTACGCTTACGACGCTGGCTTTCCAAACTATAGTTTGAAGGTACTTCTATTCTTCCTATGTAGAAATTACAGACTTTTTATTGTTATAAACAATGAGTCTTGAATTGTGAGATCGAAGGAGCCCATTATGTCGTAATTCTGCCGTTGGTGGGCCTAAAGGTGGTCGGAACAACTCCCTCGTTGAATGAAGAGATACAGCCATGACACTCTAGTGTTATATGTGGATAAATTCACTGTCTCACCCGCAAGTTAACACAAGAGTATTACATAAAATTATCGTAATAAGCGTGTGTTAGCTTGCAGGTGCCACAGCTTGTGTTCTTGCACAGGTTCAGTACGCTTGCGACGCTGGCTTCCCAATCTATAGTTTGGAGATACTTCTATTCTTCCTATGTAGAAATTACAATCTTTTATTATTATAAACAATGAGTCTTGAATTGTGAGATCGAAGGAGCCCATTATGTCGTAATTCTGCCATTGGTGGGCCTGAAGGTGGTCGGAACAACTCCCCCGTTGAATGATGAGATACAGCCATGACACTCTAGGGTTAGTTGTGGATGAAATTCACTGTCTCACCCGCAAGTTAACACCTGCTTATTACATCAAATTATCGTAATAAGCGTGTGTTAGCTTGCAGGTGCCACAGCTTGTGTTCTTGCACAGGTTCAGTACGCTCACGACGCTGGCTTCCCAAACTATAGTTTGGAGGAACTTCTATTCTTCCTATGTAGAAATTAAAGACTATACACAACAACACAAGGTTCCTTACAACTTTCCTGGGGTGGAGAAAGTTTTAGACAAGCAAGTTTTATAAGGGAAGTTGTTGTACAAATACCAAAGAAAGTTTTACCTATGATATTTTTTTTAAGTTGACACTTTGTACTAAAAAGATTTGTATCATGGACTTAGTTTACCAGGATTTGAGACCTTTGATTTAATAGTACGTAACATTCAGTAGATTCAAATATATGCCAAGGAAGAGGTATATTTTGAATTATTATTTATTAATTAATTATTTATTTTAATTTATTAATTTTCAAATATATTTTAAACAAGTAGTTTTACGATCACAACAAAAATTAATAGATGCATTAGACAATAAGCTTTTTATTAAAGCATTTAAGAATACATTAAAAAAAGTTTGACTAGTTACTGACTTTGTTTCTTTTCTATTAACTGTTGAAATCATAATTCAAACTATAAAAATTAAAAATTACTTTTCTGTAGAAAATAAACGGGTTGGATTAACTACTGTAATAAAGACAGAGTTGTGCTCCAGTTATGAAATACAAACTTAGCTGAAGAAGTATTTTACATGGTCATACTTATGGGGATTCATGTACAGGGTTCAAGTGTTTGAGAAAATTAGGAAATATACTGTCTACTGAGTACATTATATTCAGTGGTACAGCGGAAGATTCTACACTATGGGAACAATAAATAAATATTTTTGTCAAATTATGAGGAAATTCGTAAAACCACAATGGGGTAGCACCAAACTACTGATCGGCTTCCGCCGTTAGCTCGGTAAACTGTGGAATCGCAGTCCACTGTCATATACATAAAAAAAGAGCAAGCAAGGTTATAAATAAATCTGTTTACAATGCAAATTTACAAATGTTTCTTAAATATTGTGTCATAACAACAACATCAATTATACAAAAACACATACAGTGGCTATATACAACAATAATTTCATAGTACTTTAGTATCAGTATTTATGAATGAATTTAAAATTTGTCTCTGTGAAAATGAATTCACCCTAGAATTCACCTAGTATTCAACTTAGTTATTATTAACTAATACCTAGGATAGTCGAGTTACTCGTCTTTGTAAATTATTATCTAGAATTACTTACCTTTTGAGAAAACTGATAATTTGTCTTAGCTTCAACGTTTTGTTAATAACTTATTATGGTAGTTTACATTCACATCGTCTTTATGGTTTGCCCCCATAGAGTGGTTCTCATTTTGCTCAGAAAGCATTTATCTGGCAAAAGAAATACTTCAGAGTCATAGTGGGGTTGCAGTATCATGAGTCTTGTAAGACACTTTTCTGATTTAAGGTTACTTAACCGCCCATTTAAGCGGATGTTAAATGATTTTCCATTTACTAAGAAACTATGAGAGATACAGCTTCCAACTTTTTATAACAGTTTTTTAGACTCACTGAAACTATACTGAACCAATAAAATAACCATCTGAAATCTTAAATATTGTGTCATAACAACAACATCAATGATACAAAAACACATACAGTGGCTATATACAACAATAATTTCATAGTATTTAGTATCAGTATTTATGAATGAATTTAAAATTTGTCTCTGTGAAAAACCATCGTGGGAACACCGTTCCTGCACCACTATACCACTATTCTTAATCCTCACTAATGAGTGTGCTAGTTGAACCCTTCGCCAGAACCCAAAAAATCTGTACCAATTCAACTACAGCCGATAAATTGCTTAGGTGCATATCCTAAATATTGTCATAATTTAAAATATTGGAAATAACCTGAGGTCCAAGATGTAAATTACTTAATGGTACAAAACTTGTGAACTCTATGAACAATTGTTTAGGAGCTATGGACTCCAGATCTATGAATAGAAGTTAACTGTTTTCTTGATTTGCTCAAACTGGGCAACAGAAAGTTTAAAATATTATTCTTCACTTATAAGTTACAATGAGATGGAATTTATGTGAAACTGAGTAATTTATTATAAATACATGTTAGCAGTACTTAGTTGTATGTTACAATTATTTGGTTAATTCAGCTTTTCCATTAGTCCCTTCAGGTTTGAATTATCAAAGTTCCTTTATACTAGATTATCCTTTGATAGTGTACTTACATAATAATATTTGTGGAACATTTTTATTACTTACTGAAACAAAAGGAGGAATCTCAAATCTCAGAGAAATTAAGAACTTGTTCAGAAGCAGTGGATTCAAGATCTTATGATATCCTGTTGGAATAAAAAACATAATTACTATTAAGAAAACTAATGACTACTGTGATAACTAGTTATTTGATAACTATATGATATCAATTAACAGAACTTCATATTAGTGTAAGAAAAAGCTAGAGGAAGCACTTAAAAAGTAAAAACCA
>JAGISJ010000095.1:0-32000 GCA_023375725.1 Nephotettix cincticeps
TGTTGAATTTAAATGTGAAATATATTGTTTAGGTTTTGTATTTTTTAAAAACTAATAAAATAAATTTTATTTTTTATTTATTTAACATACAGAAACCAAACTTCGCACACATATTTAATGGCTAAAGAAAAAAATATTCTCAAATTATCATTAAGTTTGCTTTTATACTTTCAAAATTATGGCGCTTAAAATTATTTTAATTTAAATAACAAAAAACCATTAACTTTAAGAACTGCCGCCATTTTGAAAATATTAAAGCAAATTAATGATACTTTGAGAATATTTTTCTCTTTGGCCAATAAATATGTGTGCAAAGTTTGGTTTCTGTATCTTAAATAGTTCTTTATATATAAAGTTTTTTGTATAAAATACAAAATGGCGGCTAGCGGCTAAACGAAGGATTTTTCGACATATGTTTATAGGAAATTTTTTGTTTATTTCGATGAGTACTATCACCCCTTGTAGTTTGTCCCCAACTTTAATGAACACCCTGTATATATATATATATATTTTTTAACGACTATTGTTTTTGGTCTCTAGGCACCTAAAGGAAAAAAAAGTAACATGTTCCTGGGCTTAACTCTTGCCATGAGACCTACGGTAACAGCTACTTCCCTATAGGAAATTCGCTAGAACAGTCCTTTGCAAAAGCAAGAAAGGAACTTATAAACCTGTTGAATTTAACTAAGAAACAAAAATTATATCAGTTTTAATAACAAATTGTATTTACAATCTGATGGCCTCCTTTGTCTGTGAGATCTCCTTTGTCTAGAATTTTATCCGAAATACATGTGAATAATATAGTATAGTATATAATATACTTACATCCTCTCTGATAACAACCAAATTATAAGAAAATACTATTTTACTTTTGATATGTTGATGACACCTTGGTGTTGTATGATTTTAATGCCCGCTAGCTTTATTTGTTAAATAAATACCTCAATAGTTTACACCTCAACCCCAAATTCACACTTGAAATTGAAAATAACAACTAAACTTCCTGGATCATTCAATTGAGAAATATAATATAAATTTAAACATAATATATACAGGAAACCCACTAAAACTGATCAAACCATACATACTTCTTCATACCACCCTCTTAGCCACAAATGCCACCTAACTACATCCACATTGAATACGGTCACAGGAATCCATTACATATTAAAGAAAGAACTGAAACAATATACGGTAATATAATTTCGCATCAAAAACATCTAATAAAAGCGAAAACTTGCTTAAACCTAAATCACAACATATTACTAATAAATCGACAAAAACATTAATTGATTATAAATTAACATGTTCGCTGTGGACCACTTGGATCAGAGTGGTACTGGTCCCGGCGCGAGGAGCGGACCAATCGGATCCAAGTGGTGTTCTGCGGCAAATTGTACTCTGGGCTTAGGCAGTTTTGATAGAGGTGTCAAAAATCCTTCAACGATGGTTGTTCTGAACTCTTACAAAGTCATTTTATTTCTAATGTTGTATTTATTGTACAACAGGAATGGATTCAGAAGACACATCTGCAAAGTTTGGAAAAAAGCTTTTATACCATCTAACAGTTTTCCTCTCAATGGAGTAATAACTTAACAGTTGGTCCTGCATACCAATCCCACTCATTTTCATTATATCCAATAATAGGAAGTGATAGGTTTTATGTGTAAAATACAATGCATAAAGAAACACTAGGTCATGGAAAATGGGCATGTTTTTTTATTTACTTAACATCAATGTTCTAAACGGTACAACAGAAGCCTAACCAACGTGAAGGGTCTCCTGTGCCAAGTAGTGAGTTTATCACAAACGTCACCTGGGAATTATTGTTCAGAGAAAAGTTCACGATTACTTGTTTGCCAGTTGAGGTGAAACGAAGGGGATAAAACTTCTTCCAATTAAAGATCCTCAGATAGAACTCACTCCTATTGAAGCTGCACGGTCGCTGACTCGTGCGAAAGAGAGAGGGACAGGTCAATGAAGAAATGCTGTCGGCTACATGATTTGTCCTAACCATTCTCTACTAGTGTGTGACTTTTGTATAGTGGAAAACCATAAACAAATAAGTACAAAGTTAGCGGTGACAGCAATAAAATGCCGTTTCTAAAAATGGAATGGGGTATCTAGCTGAACAATAGCCACGACCCTCACGTTGCACCACCAACCGAAATTTCTCTCTTTAACTATATGTTGCCTTCATCTCGGCCCGATTTTCTTGACGTTATATACGAGGTTTTAGAATTTACTGATGTTACGGCCGAGGTCGCAATAACTAAGTTGCACTGTACATTTATTGTAGAGCCTAATTTATGAAAATCAGGGATTTTTGTACTCAATTATAAATTTAACAAGTGTATTATCGAAAGTAATAACTTTTTATAGATCAATTTAAAGTTTTTTTTAGTTTTGAGCTTTTAAAGTGTGTACTTTTTAGTGTATAAAAATAGAGAAACATAAAATATTTTATTTTGTATTAAAGAAATATCCTGTAACATTAGTCCTGATGTTGTCCGGTGTGACTGGACGAAATCGATCCAGTTTAACCCTAGAAAGCTAAACTTTCGTAAAAGTTACGAGCGTGTTTTGTTTTTGCCTAGTTTTCTCCCCTTACCTGCCTTAATGGACTGGCCCATCTAGTTTCATGCCACACTGGCACTGGTCATTTAGTCAGTGTTTGGCCTGCTTCGCTGCCGTTAGTCCGTTTAGCTGTATTTTTAGTCGCTCGTAAATTTTACAAAAGTTTAGCTTTTACGTTTTATTTACTTCTATATACATTTTGTTTCTAGTGGATTATATTTTACTATTTTATTACTTAATTTAAACCTCAAATAATCCAAACCTATAATACCACAAAAGGGGCGGTTGATACTTTAGATTAAATGTGTCACCAAATGTCGTGCAGCCGAAAGACTAAAAGGTGACCTTTGTGTATTTTATGGCATATTTAACATCATTCTGGTAAACTCTTATTTAATTTACAAAATTAATGTTGTAAAAATGGGCTACAAACCACTGTCATTAAGGAAAATTGCCATGCAAATACACCAGAGCCTGATAGAACCTTGCCTTCAACAGCGGTGGTTGTACCTAAGTTTGACTCGCAATCTCCATGAATCTATTGCCAATATCTTGAAAGTTCCGGTGCAAGGCGGGGTCCAAGACATTCCTTAAAACATACCACAAACAATCTGTGGGATTTGCCCGTCAGTTATGATGATGACAACATAGATATACATACATAGATATGATGATGACATTTAGATGACAACAGTTTACTGCTGCCGAACCAACAAGCAATCTGTGCTGAGTATCGCGGGAAGTCCTGTGTGGACTGTGCCGAGGACTTGTAAATGCCTAAGTTTGGCGCAAACATGTTTTGATTATTTGTATTCATTAAAGTTCAGTTTTGTAACCAGAAATATGTATTTTTGAATTTTTGCAACCCGTCGTGATATTTACGATAGTTTAGCTTCAACGTCATTTTTAAACAGATTAGCTCTCTAGGGTTAACAAATTTCGTATATATTTACTGTATAAATAAAATAGAAGTGTAAATAAACTAAATATTAGTGTTGGAAGACGTGAGTTTTTACTTCAGCCTATAGTAAAACTAACAAGTATAATGCTAATCAAGAAGTTATTCATTTAATATATTAATGATCTACCACAAAATATTCAGAATTATAGAGTCTCTCTTGTGGGGAGAAAGTAATTATAAGAGAAAACTTTTTGTATTGCAAGAAAGAGCTATAAAAATAATATATAATGTAAGCATGAGGACACATGGTAGTAAACCATTGTTTAGAAATGGAAATATTTTAAGTTCAAAAGTTTATATTATATTTTGAACTACTTGATGTATACAAAAATTAATTTTAATAAAAGTGATACTAATAATTTTATCCTGATTATAATACCAGAAGTAAATATAAGATAAGGCCTGGGCAATGTCGGTATACGGCCTCATCTAATAGCTTTATTGAACAGTCAAAACAACTATATTTTTTTGCCTTGTGGATATAGACATCTAGATGTAGTAAAGTTTAAAAAAAATGTCACCACTTATTTATCGATAGTTTAAAGAGTAGTGTATAGGATTTACTATGCTATTGTTGTGTAAGATGTTGTTGTTTGTGTATTTTACTTGTGATATTGATTCTGACAATGTCATGCTTGTAAGCCTTGTAGCGGTAATAAAGTATTCTTATTCTGATAATGTGAGTGTAAAAATGCCACCTCCTCTTGAGTATTTATCTAATAACAGATTCAAGTAAAACTAATTCAATATGAAGCGAAAAATAATCCATTAGAGTGTTTATTTCACTTATTTTCCTCACCTAAGCTTTAGTGCGAATGATTACAATGATCTAAAATATTCTGAAACAAAATGAACTGCACTATTAATTAAAACAATCTGTAACCACAACTGTACAAGGTTACTGACCATCACCAACTGAGACATGTACACAGGAAATGGCAGGTCAGAGTTGTCTGCACCGCACGCCGATCAGCACTCACCATTCTCATAACCTGATGTTAAACTGTGTCATTTGCAGCAAATGTGTTAAACTAAATGGACAGTTATAAAAAATGAGAAAATTGAACAAAGATGTTTCTATTTTTATCCTTTATAGAAGTTAATAAAATCACAACACAATCAGATTAATATAACTTTATTAATATTTTGTGATAAAATTTAATATTATCTGTGACAAATATTGCACAATACAGATACAAACTGGGATTCCAGTTACTTAGTACACCTTAAATGATATGTTCTATTTACAATAACACTCTTTTTTACAATAACATATTTATATATATATATATCTATTTTATTTACAAGAATACTTTCATCAAGTCAATAAAGAACTTTAAATTGAGATCATCTTAAATGATGTTGAAAAACTTATTTGTTTATGGTGAATCTTTAATTCATCCATTGATTTACTAAGGATACACTATTACTCCTTATTTAAAGTGAAAATGATGTACACTAAAAGTATAAGTAATTAATTTACAAAGCCATAATTAAATATATAATACAAAATAAGTAATAATTTTATTACAGTGTGAAAAATCATTCATATACAAGTACATTTTAAACTTATATAAATGAATAAAACCTAAAATAAAAATCTAATTCTTAAGGATGAAATAGCTTCAACGCTATGGATTACTTAATCTCAACTACATAAAATTTCCAAGACCAACTAACACAAGATGACTTTTCAAGTTAAAGGCAGCCATGAAGTAGAAAAAGTGTTTTAACATATTATACACAAAACTGTTTATAGTTTTGTAGAAGATAACTGTAAAGATAATATTTTAAGTTTTCAAAATTATGACACTGAAAAACTCATTTGAGCTCTATCTTCAAAATTATGTTATTCCGCAAAATATTTATATCTCATCTACTCATATTGCTAAATAAGTACAGTTTTGATATTTTAAATGTGATATTTTTAGTCAATATATCAACTAGCTGATGTCACACGGATAATCAAATTTAAAGAGTTGAACTGATCTTGATATTGATTGAAGTATGACAAAAAGGCATTGTACATTACTTAGTGCAAGGGTTTTTCCTGTATTTCATCACATTTTTACTTTCTCCCCTTATACGTAGTACATGGAGAAAGTATTGTTTTCGTCAAAATTTTCGAATTTGAGTTGAGGGTGGATATATCCATTTTGGGGTCCCCTGAATCCAAAAAAGTGGGTTTTGACGTGATGTCTGTCCGTCCGTGTGTCCGTGTGTCTGGATGTGTACAGTGCCACAGCCTACCCCGTTGGTCCGATTTAGATGAAATTTGGCATGTATGTATATATTCACGGTATCTCCAGGCGTTTTTTTCATTTTTTTGAATTTTTTATTTTTAAGGGTAGTTCACCCCTAAAAACCCTTAAAAAACGTGAAAAATCCAAATTTCTCAAAAACGGCTCTAACGATTTTGATTAAAATTTGATAGTTTATAGTGCACAGAGCACTAAATAATTTGACACCACCCGCATGTCTGTAAAAATGACGGTTCAAAAGTTATGGGCTTTTAAATGTCAAAAAAATCAAATTTTTAAATTTTCAGCGAAAACAATAAAAGTAAAGTATAACTTGACTGGTACCATTGAAACCAGCTTAAAAAACTAAACAAATTAGTATTTTGAATTATTTGTCTACGACTAACGGTTCCAGAGAAAAGTTAAATTTAGTGTCCAAGATAAATGCAGTACGTTGTCTGAAAGCGCCCAATGTTATTCTTATGGAAAATATAAAAAAATCAATTTCTTCCTTATTTTCCACCCGTTTTCCATGAAACTTGGTATGAAGTGTAAGGTCAAATCACCGAACAAAACCAGCTCAAAAAATCTTGGTATTACCGGGGGGGGGGGGGGGGGGTTCCCCCATGTAATTTGAACAATAAATTATTAAATGATATTTAGAATTACTTTGTAGAACATGATAGTTTTATTACGGATTGTCTTTTTTAAATTTAATATATACTATAAAGGGAGAAAGTATGTGTCAGTCCACTGGTACCGTTTATTGAGCTCAATTTCGACTTGAACACAAAAAACAATTGAAAAAATAAAAATGCTCTTTGTAATGAAAACTAAATACGCAATATGTTTTAATTATTATTTAATTTATTATAACTTTATATAATTATCTAGTTGAATTCCAACACACCCTTAGCATTTATAGTATTAATGAGAAAGAGATAAAAAAAGACTAGTATGACCTAATAATGAATTTATTTAAAATAATTAGACAAAAATAAAGAAAGTTTATGACTGAACCTTCATTTTACTCATTTAAAAACTAGTTATTGTGTTGACTGGTATTTTGTCAATATTCTCTTACGGTATCCATATTTTGATGGATTTATAAATTATGAGTAGTTGTTAAACTATGTTTAATACTTTGAATGAAAATCAGATAGCTTGAATAAAAAACATGGTAAAAATAAACCTGGATCAACTAATTTGAACTGCGTTAATATTACTAAGAAAAATTGTCTCATTTATTTATAAACAGACCCAATTGTGCCTAACACATGAAAAATAGGGGTTAAGGTTTGTTTAACCTTCTGGCCAGAGTGTAATACAAATTTCATTGTAACATGACTGGAAATTGAACCGTGGTATTGGGTGGTAGGGCAGTGCTCACTGCACTCAGCTATGACTTGTCACAAAACGATGAAAATTGAATATTGATTAAAAAATTACAATAGTTAAAAAATAAAACAATTAGCTCACATTAATATCAAAACAATTTTAAAATGTGTTGAAAAGTGTTAAAATCAAAATATTAAAGATTAGGTAAACATAATAAACACTATATGAGAGGAGGTAGTTTCAAAGATTTTTTATCACACCAAAGCAAATGAAATGTGATTACAAATTGTAAAAGAAAATTTAGTAATTTTCTTAAAAAAGGAAAACAAATAAATAATATCCTAACAATTGTCAATCTTCTTTCCTATATTTAAAAAATACTCTACACCATTTGCCATTCTTGATCAGAAAGGCAAAACTACCTATTCCCAATTCTTCCTTTCAAATAGGATGTAGTTACACTACTTTGATTTAAATGCATAAAACAATATTAAATCCTAACCTACACTCAACTTTGTGAAGTAGTTACGGTGGTAATGTGCTGCGGAAGTTAGTTTGACAGATTTTCAGTTCTTGACGTTAAGAGAAGGAGTGGGGGCAGCAACTCCTCTGCGGGGAGGTATAATCTCAAAGCCCGGTCCAGAGCCAATTTTATCACTAGGTTTTGTTGATGGCAGCTGAAATAAAAGAAAATGATGCTTAAACACCTTTAGTAAATTTTCAATTACATTGGATGCTAAAAACAATATTTTTAACATGAAAAAATGAGCATTCTATTAAATCAACTTCTGACAAAATCAACAGTTCTCGTATTGGTCAATCTGCTGTGGAAAGTTGTTGATACAAGCATTGCACACCCCATTGTTGCACATTCCCAACAATGAGACTGTTGTATTAAGGACTGAGAGTAGTGCAAGGCCATAATGGTCACCCATTCCCAGCCATCCTACTTGACTACAGTAGAACCTCGATTAACCGTCACCGTCGGGACCGGGACCATGACGGATAAGCGAATAGACGGATAACAGAAATAATAATAGCGCCGCTAGTACGTAGACGGTGCTTGGCGTGGCAACATCGCAATTCACTGCCTTGCATGCTATAACAGCATCAGTTGTAGAATGTTCAGGCCATAATTTATTCCAAGCGTTCTTCAGGTTTGTTGCCGTGAGATCTGACCACGTGTTCGCGACATTAAAAATTGCATCCTTGATGTTATATGTTCTCCAAAACTCCTTAACTGTTGTCGCGTTGTCAAAAGACAGCAAACATTCAATAAAAGCCTTCCTGTAGCATTGCTTCTTGTTCTCAATAACACCCTGGTCCATGGGTTGAATGAGAGGTGTTGTGTTTGCAGGAAGAAAGAAACACTTTATTTTACCGTCATCACTTTCAAGTTTAATGTAAGGGTGAGAAGGGGCGTTGTCCATGAGTAACAATGCCTCCTGTAGTAATTTCTTCTCTGCAAGATGAGCTCTTACTTGGGGAACAAACACTTTGTGAAACCAGTCGACAAAAATCGTTTGGTCCATCCAAGCATTTTTTTGAGCAAAGTAATTTACTGGTAAAGCGTTCAAATTCAAATGTTTAAATGCACGGGGCTTTTTAGATTTTCCAATCACTGCTAAGGGTAACCTATGATTACCTGTGGCATTTGCTCACACCATTGCAGTGATGCGATCTTTTTGTATCTTAAATCCTGGAGCTGATTTTTCTGAGAGTGAAGCCAGTGTCTTTTGTGGCAGAGCTTTCCAGTTCAGTCCTGTTTCATCACAATTGTACACTTGTTCCCTACTGAGATTGAGATGGTGTATTTTTATGGTAAATTCTTCTCTAAATCCCTGTAAAACCGCACTGTCTGAACTAAGTTTTTCGCCGGTAATGTCCAGTTGGCGTATACCATGACGAAACTTAAACTTGTCAAGCCATCCCATGCTGGCTTTGAAAGTTGGGTCGCCATCTAGTTTTTTGTTCAGTTCCATCGCTTTCATCATAACAATAGGCCCAGAAAGTGGTATTCCCTGGCTTCGGGCTTGAACAAACTACTGATAAACAGCACTATCTAGTTGTTCAAATTTTGCTGGTCTCATTGTTTTTCACGTCTTGACGTCTCCATCTGTGTTTTGCATTTTTGATACGTGTTCCTCAATTTTATCTGCATCATGTTTTAAATCATTTACAGTTGTTCTTCCAACACCATAAATCTGAGCTAGACTTGTAGCTGTTTCACCTTTCTTCAAACATTTAATAATTTCTAGTTTTTTGTCCAGTCCCAAAACCACACGTTTCCGTTTCTAGGCCATAACAGAAGAGCAACACACTACGTATAAACAGCACTGTGACCAATAAACGGTAAAGCACAAATACTATTAGGCACTGGACTCGAAATCGGCAAAAATTCGGTTCACTGTAGTAAGCCACACACCGTACTAAACATAACGAACTGAAACAGTAGCAGTAAAATTCATGACAGTAACGAACTGAGGTGGCGCCTGCACATAGATCCAAGGTCAACCCCACCCAAAATGCTGCCAATGACTCACGCATCTCGCAGGGGTTGTACAGTCGTCACTACTCATAATGGAGCCTTGACAGACGATCCGGCTCGGAGCTGACGCGAAACATAATTTTCATTTTGCGCTCGCGGGGTGACGGATAATAGAGGTTCTACTGTATTTGATTATCTTAGTCTATCGCTTCTCTGCAGCACGCACAGTACACATTCCGTGTGTGACAGACCATGGAAGTACAGTGCCGTAACGACAGTACTTATCGAGGTGTTTTGTGTTTTGAACTGTAATGAGTGTTTGAGTGAAAATGACGTCAGAAAAGTGCAAACGCAAAATTAAATAGTAGATGATGTGTTATGGCTGTGATTCGTACAAGAAAGACGTAAACTATACAGTATAGTTCATTGTTAACTGAGCACATTTCATACTAAAAATGTGATATAATTAATAAAATATGTTTAATTATAGAGCATTTTACATGATTTTGGGGTTGCCTGGTGTGGTAACAAATAATACATAAAATAACCCAAACTTTAGATAGGAAAGGCTTTAGATAAATTATAAAACTGGTCAGGAAATAATCAAAACAAAAACTTACAATGTACAAAAACATGTTATCAGCTGATAATAAATTAACTAATGATTCACAACATTCTCCCCTGCCAAATTTTTGGGGATTACAAAGGAATCTAAGGTCTTGGAATCTAACCGGTAGTCTTCTAGTACAAGTAGGACGTTAGCTGCTCGTTTCATTTGCTTTCACAATTTCAGCTTCATTCTCATCTCGGTTTCTTTCAACTTCCACGTTGTCTACTTGAAGTTGTGTCTCTTCTTCATCTTCAGCCAGATCGATGTTTCCTCAAGGTGCTAAATGGCGTACAGGCACAGATGATTCAGTCCCATCTTTCCTTTTTATGAAAGCGTTGTCAGGATTTGCCTCCAGTAGCTCAACCTTCTTCAACGAGGTCATCATATTTACTAGCATTAAAATTTTTCTTTGCAAGTACAGGTCCAGGGCTCAATAACTATGAAGGCATTGTGGATCCATTTGAAGTTTCTTGTGGATAGTACGATAGAAATATTTCATGGGGAGTGCAATTAGTTGCTGTACACAAAAGAGATCTGATGGTGTGCAGGGCTTCTAGAACTATTTCCCACCGGTTGGTTGGAAGTTGTTTACTTTTGAGGGCTAGGGAAATGGTTTTCCATTGTATCTTTCAACCTGTCCCTTTCCCTTGGGTTGTATGGCGAAGAAAGACTAGTTGCTACTCTGTTCGAGTGGAGAAAAGAAGTTAGTTCACGTGACAAAAATGAAGAACCTCTATCAGAGTGAACAAATGCAGGAAGACCAAGGAGCGTAAACGTTTTGGTTGGGCATTTTATGAATGTGGAGGATGTTATATCAGGGCAAGGAAATGCAAGAGGGAATCGAGAGTATTCATCAACTATGGTGAGAATGTAATGGTTACGAGAACTTGATGGGACAGGACCCTTAAAGTCCATGGAGTCTCTCCATGGGAGCGGTTGCCTTTATGAGATTACCTTGATATTTCACAAAATTTGGCTTGCTCTCTGCACATACAGGACATTCAGATGTCACTCTTCTTACTTCTTCAAGGGAATAGGGTAGGTTTTTGCTACGAAGCCAATGAAAAATCCTAGTGACTCCTGGATGACACATTATTTCATGAAACTTATATAGCTTATTGCTATTGCTAGTCGCACCACAGGCACGAGACAACATGTCAGCTTTCACGTTTTCACATCCAGGTCGATAGACAATTTCAAATTCATAAGGGTTCCAGCCTCCATCTTATTATTTTGTCGTTTTTGATCTTATTTGACTGTTTCTTGTTGAAAATGAAGGATAAGGAAAAGGATAAGGATAAGGAAAATGAAAGTGCTCTCTGGTCTGTTACTAGCTTGAAAGGTTTCCCTAAAAGAAAAATTCTCCATTTTCTTAAAGTTTCCACTATGGCAGCTGCTTCTTTTTCAACAGCAGATTGAAATTGGTCAATGTTCTGGAAAAGAAGGCGACTGATCGATCATTTATCAATATTTTATCATTTGGGATAGTAAGAAAAACAACCCAGAACACGTTTAAGTGAAGCTCAACTTTGGGGGCAGACAAATCAAGCATAGGCTGCATCCTCTCTGGGTCTGACTTGATGGTTCTATGACTTACCAAGTGTCCTAGGATGTTGACCGACTCTTGATAAAATGCATTTGGTTTCGTTGATAACTAACCCATATTTCTTAGCATAATCCATGAACTTTTTGAGATTAATGTCAAGGTCAGCTTGGGTGTTGCTACAAATTGTGATATCATCTAGATATACAAATGTTCCTTGGAGTCGTTGCTCAAGAATTATTTTATCAATAATCCTCTGGTCAATCCATCCTCTAGTTAACTCCATTGGTCACATCAAAAAGTATACTGGTGAATTCATCCAGCTTTCCACAAGCTTTAATTGCTGTAAAAATGCTCTCCTTCTGTGAGACAGGAATCTGGTGATATGCTGATTTGAGGTCAATGGTGGAGGAAACTTTGTTATTAGAGATTTTATGAACCAAAGCATCAATGTTAGGTAAGGGACAGGCATCTAACAATGTGAATTTGTCCACAGTTTATGAATAATCGACTACCATGCTTTTTTATGGTTTTCACTTTTGGAGACTAATACCTGGGCAAGCCAAGGAGAATTGCTTTCCACTATAATTCCTTCACTTAGTAGCTTGGAAATTACGTTACTTATGAACTCAAAGTCTTCTTGTGAGAAACACCTAGACCGTATTGTGATTGGCTTATAATCAGGAGAGAGGTCAGAGAATAGTTTAGGTGGTGTGACAGAAGCAGGGATTGAATTAGAAATTCTGTGAGAATCAAATTGGCCATTGAAAATTATGTTAACTGAAAAATGGTTTTTCATAACATCATGTCCTATCAGAACATCCGCACACAAGTCCTTCATAACAGATAATTTTACTTTAGGATAGTAATACCCGGACAATTTAATGTCGGCAATAACATTCATTCATTCATTTGAAGGGGCGGATTTTCCCAAGGCTCTTCAGCTGTGGCGGCTTTTTGCGCACCCCTTCGGCAATAACAAAACCTTTGAGTTTAGATTTCAAACCAGTTGATGCCATTGACACTCAACCATAATCTGGATAAATCTTAAGCCCTATTTGTTGAGCAAAGTGTAAGCAGCTTATATAGCTATGGGAAATACCTGTATCAATCCAACTGGCTGTAAAACTATTTATTTAGATATCTGCTAACGCTTAACTTAGAGAAATAGGAGGACGAGTTCCGATAGATGATCCAACGATTGCGGAAGTAGTGTGTCATTTGTAAAGACAAATGACATCAATTTACATACCTTAGCATAGTGTAGTCACCTTTCCACAACGACCACAGGAAGCCTCTCTTGCTGGACAATTGTTCCTCGGATGAGATTTGTATCCACAATAATAGCAGTTATGATCTCGCGAGGGTGGATGGTGAGTGGGACGAGAAGCCGCAGAAACTGTGTTATTTGGATCTACTGTGGAGGCGGGCTGCAGAGGGACACAAACACCTTCCATACAGCTATGAGAATTTTCTGGGGAATTGACAGAAGTGGGCCCGATGTTTGCTGTAAGAGTAGTCAAGTTTGATTGCACTAAATATTGATCTGCCTGTTTTTGACCCGATTCCAAAGATAGAGCTTGTTTCACGCATCACTCAGCTCCATGGTTTGATTTTCTAATAGCTTCTGTCTAATTAGGGAGGACTGAAGGCCAGTTATGAAGGCATCCCTAATACCTAAGTCCCGATGCTGAGCAGAAGTTACACTGACAAAACTGCAATCTTTACTCAGTTTCTGTAGAGCATTTACGTAATGAGTTATTGTCTCACCACTTTGTTGCTTACGGATGGCCAGTTGGTGTCTTGCACATAATTCACTCTTATTAGGTGTGTACAGTCGTCCAGTAAGTAAAGGGCTTCCTCAAAAGTGGTGCATTCTTCAATTATTCCGTAGATGTCTGATGAGACATTACTTTGAAAAATTTTTAACTCGTCTGAGTCATCTGTGTGTTTAATTGTCTCAAGAAAATTGTGCAAGACGTTCCTCCAATGCTTCCAGTCCTTTTCTATATTTGGTGAGTTATGATCAACATTAAACACTTGGGTTTAATATACTTACTTATCCATTACAAGAGTAAAATATAAGTTATTAAAATTGTGGTAAGAAATAGTACATAAAAAAACCCAAAGTTAGGCTTTTAATAATTTATAAAACTGGTCAGGAAATAATCAAAACAAAAACATTAAAATATACAAAAACATGTGATCAGCTGATAATAAATTAATTAATGATTCACAACATCCGGTTGCCTGGTCCCGAGTTGGGTGGTTAACAGAGGGACTATACTATATATGTACTATGGTAGGTCGCCATTTCAGTTAAAAGTAATGTAAAAGTACTATATATTTTCTGTCTGTCAAATATTTAAAGTTTTTTACTTTCTCCCCTTTCTACATGTACATAGTATATGGAGAAAGTATTGTTTTCATCAAAATTTTTGAATTTGAGTTGAGAGTGGATATATCCATTTTGGGGTCCCCTGAATAAAACAAAATGGGTTTCGATATGATGTCTGTGTGTGTGTGTGTGTGTGTATGTCTGGATGTGTACAGTGCCACAGCCTACCCCGTTGGTCCGATTTAGATTAAATTTGGCATGTATGTGTATATTCACCGCATCTCCAAGGATTTTTAAAATTTTTTAAAATTTTTGTTTTTAAAGGTAGTTCACTCCTAAAAACCTTTAAAAAATGTGAAAAATCCAAATTTCTCAATAATGGCTCTAACGATTGTAATTAAAATTTGATAGTTTATAGTGGAAAGAGTATTAAATAATATTACACCACCCGCATGTCTGTAAAAATGAGGGTTCAAAAGTTATGAGCTTTTAAATGTCAAAAAATCAAATTTTTATATTTTCAGCGAAAACAATAGAAGTAAAGTATAATTTGACTATCACCATTGAAACCAGCTTAAAAAACTAAACCAATTAGTAGAGGTGTGCGGATATCCGAAAATTGGTTCGGATTCGGATCGGATATCCGAAACCGATCTGAATGTATTTAAGATATCCGATCCGATCCGATAAATATCCGAATTATCGGATAGACTGTATAATACAGCAATTTGACCAAAAACAACGAGATTTTCGTCGAGTTAATACCCGCGAAGCTGGAATAATTTTTGCTTAAACCTTGATAAAACGACGAAATTACGTAGTCTCTCATCAAAACAATGTCGTTGACTGGTAGAAGCCTTACACTTAAAGCGATTCGAATGACGAATGACGACCGCAGATGACGAAATTACGCAATTCATATCCAATCGGAATGTAAGAACGTCATTGGGCGGTCCGAGGATGCGGTATGATTATTCGATTCTTCAACTACGCATTTAAGTAACCGTAAGTTCAACACGGTATTGCATTTTGAAATACAAAGCATAGCGTCATCGATAGTTGCACCAAGTATCAGATTGCGGTTTGATATTGTTCCATATAAAATTTCATTTCGGCTACGAAAAATCTTGAATTGTTGATTTAATGTTACTGGTAACAAACCATCATAATAGCTCGTTTTGCGACGGGGTTTCCGGCAAAAATAATACTACTTCATTCTGATCGTCTACGTAGATGATCAATTGTTTAGTTATCGCATTCTCAACTACTCCGGGTTTGAGCAATACGATAAAGTGTTGCCAAATTTACATTTGGCCTATTTCGTCATTCAGTGTTCACATAACCACCAAATTTTCCACTTGTTTTCAATCTACATTTTATCTTTGATAAATGAATTTAAGCGTTATTAGTTTTACATTTTTAGATAATTTTAAGATGAATAACTAACTAGATTACAACGAGGTACCATAATTTCACAAGTTTCAATATTGTTACACAGCCGATCGGGGTATTTTATCTGCCAAATATTCCAACTCTGCGCCTGCGCACAGGCCTTTGTTTGATAGCACTGTCGACTGTCACTTGTCACTGCCCTTGCCGATATGTAGATAGCCGATGGCATCGAGCTAACGGCGTCTGTCAAATCTTAATTCTTTGTTAATGGTGATTTGTTTTTATCATTGTAATAAATAAAATAATTGAATCGTGAAATAAAATTGAGAATTAGTTGATTATTTGTAGAATGAATTGATGAATTAGTAGAAAGTTGATGTCATTTAATGGCGAATTATAAGGTTTCTGTTGATTTAATTTGTGAATTACGCCATATTAAAATTTGTTACTGGTAATTGTTATTTTGTAAATTTGTACGGTATTTATTGATGGAATAAACTTATTATTATTATTATTAATTTTAAATGCAGTGAAGTAAAGTTTTTAGTTTTGTTGTTCATCCTATGAAGAATTTATGATTTTTTACGTACCATTTAATAATTTTGATAACATTTTATTGACTTTTTCCTAATTTATTCTTAGATAAGTCTAATTTCACTTTTTTATTGTGAGTATCCGAATCCGAAAACTATCCGATCCGAACCCAAACTATCCGATCCGAATCTGGGCTATCCGATCCGAAGAAATAATTCACTATCCGCACACCTCTACCAATTAGTACTTTGAACTATTTGTCTATGACTAACGGTTCCAGAGAAAAGTTAAATTTACTGTCCATGATAAACGCAGCACGTTGTCTGAATGAGCCCCATGTTATTCTTATGGAGAATATTAAAAAAGAAAATTCTTTTTTATTTTCCAACCGTTTTCCATGAAACTTGATATGAAGTGTAAGGTCAAAGACCAAACAAAACTAACTCAAATAAACGGTACCAGTGGACTGACACATACTTTCTCCCTTAAGTAAATTTAAAAAAGACAATCTGTAATAAAACTATCATGTTCTACAAAGTAATTCTAAATATCATTTAATAATTTATTGTTCAAATGGTATGGGGGAACCCCCCCCCTCGGTAATACCAAGCTTTTTTGAGCTGGTTTTGTTTGGTGATTTGACCTTACACTTCATACCAAGTTTCATGGAAAACGGCTGGAAAGTAAGGAAGAAATTGATTTTTTTATATTTTCCATAAGAATAACATTGGGCGCTTTCAGACAACGTACTTCGTTTATCGTGGACAGTAAATTTAACTTTTCTCTGGAACCGTCGTAGACGGTCGGAGTCGTAGACAAATAATTCAAAATACTAATTTGTTTAGTTTTTTAAGCTGGTTTCAATGGTACCAGTCAAGTTATACTTTACTTTTATTGTTTTCGCTGAAAATTTAAAAATTTGATTTTTTTAACATTTAAAAGCCCATAACTTTTGAACCGTCATTTTTACAGACATGCGGGTGGTGTCAAATTATTTAGTGTTCTGTGCACTATAAACTATCAAATTTTATTAAAAATCGTTAGAGCCGTTTTTGAGAAATTTGGATTTTTCACGTTTTTTAAGGGTTTTTAGGGGTGAACTACCCTTAAAAACCAAAAATTAAAAAAAATGAAAAATACGCCTGGAGATACCGTGAATATATACATATAAATATAAAATATCATAAATATAAAATATAAAAAAATCATAAATTCTTCATAGGATGAACAACAAAACTAAAAACTTTACTTCACTGCATTTAAAATTAATAATAATAATAATAAGTTTATTCCATCAATAAATACCGTACAAATTTACAAAATAACAATTACCAGTAACAAATTTTAATATGGCGTAATTCACAAATTAAATCAACAGAAACCTTATAATTCGCCATTAAATGACATCAACTTTCTACTAATTCATCAATTCATTCTACAAATAATCAACTAATTCTCAATTTTATTTCACGATTCAATTATTTTATTTATTACAATGATAAAAACAAATCACCATTAACAAAGAATTAAGATTTGACAGACGCCGTTAGCTCGATGCCATCGGCTATCTACATATCGGCAAGGGCAGTGACAAGTGACAGTCGACAGTGCTATCAAACAAAGGCCTGTGCGCAGGCGCAGAGTTGGAATATTTGGCAGATAAAATACCCCGATCGGCTGTGTAACAATATTGAAACTTGTGAAATTATGGTACCTCGTTGTAATCTAGTTAGTTATTCATCTTAAAATTATCTAAAAATGTAAAACTAATAACGCTTAAATTCATTTATCAAAGATAAAATGTAGATTGAAAACAAGTGGAAAATTTGGTGGTTATGTGAACACTGAATGACGAAATAGGCCAAATGTAAATTTGGCAACACTTTATCGTATTGCTCAAACCCGGAGTAGTTGAGAATGCGATAACTAAACAATTGATCATCTACGTAGACGATCAGAATGAAGTAGTATTATTTTTGCCGGAAACCCCGTCGCAAAACGAGTTATTATGATGGTTTGTTAGCAGTAACATTAAATCAACAATTCAAGATTTTTTGTAGCCGAAATGAAATTTTATATGGAACAATATCAAACCGCAATCTGATACTTGGTGCAACTATCGATGACGCTATGCTTTGTATTTCAAAATGCAATACCGTGTTGAACTTACGGTTACTTAAATGCGTAGTTGAAGAATCGAATAATCATACCGCATCCTCGGACCGCCCAATGACGTTCTTACATTCCGATTGGATATGAATTGCGTAATTTCGTCATCTGCGGTCGTCATTCGTCATTCGAATCGCTTTAAGTGTAAGGCGTCTACCAGTCAACGACATTGTTTTGATGAGAGACTACGTAATTTCGTCGTTTTATCAAGGTTTAAGCAAAAATTATTCCAGCTTCGCGGGTATTCACTCGACGAAAATCTCGTTGTTTTTGGTCAAATTGCTGTATTATACAGTCTATCCGATAATTCGGATATTTATCGGATCGGATCGGATATCTTAAATACATTCAGATCGGTTTCGGATATCCGATCCGAATCCGAACCAATTTTCGGATATCCGCACACCTCTACTAATTGGTTTAGTTTTTTAAGCTGGTTTCAATGGTGATAGTCAAATTATACTTTACTTCTATTGTTTTCGCTGAAAATATAAAAATTTGATTTTTTGACATTTAAAAGCTCATAACTTTTGAACCCTCATTTTTACAGACATGCGGGTGGTGTAATATTATTTAATACTCTTTCCACTATAAACTATCAAATTTTAATTACAATCGTTAGAGCCATTATTGAGAAATTTGGATTTTTCACATTTTTTAAAGGTTTTTAGGAGTGAACTACCTTTAAAAACAAAAATTTTAAAAAATTTTAAAAATCCTTGGAGATGCGGTGAATATACACATACATGCCAAATTTAATCTAAATCGGACCAACGGGGTAGGCTGTGGCACTGTACACATCCAGACACACACACACACACACACACACACACACACACGGACGGACAGACATCACGTCAAAACCCACTTTTTTGGATTCAGGGACCCCAAAACGGATATATCCACCCTCAACTCAAATTCGAAAATTTTGACGAAAACAATACTTTCTCCATATACTACGTATAAGGGGAGAAAGTAAAAAGCTTGATATTACCGGGGGGGGTTTCCCCCAAACAATTCGAACAATAAATTTAACTTTAGTCTCTCTTTTTTTTATTTTCAGAAATGGGATTATTGTTTTTGAAACAATAAATTATTAAATGATACTTAGATAAACTTTGTAGAACATGATAGTTTTATTACAGATTGTCTTTTTTAAATTTACTTGAGGGAGAAAGTATGTGTCAGTCCACTGATACCGTTTATTTATATTAAAAGTATTTTCAATATTTGTAAATTTTCTACTATAACAAGAAGAATATTTATATCCTCTCAAACATGTATGAGAGGACAGATAGATCACCTTATCAGGAGGGGTGGGAGCGGGGGGATCGGTACGTTGGGGAGACAGCAGCTCCTGTCTGTCTCTTTCTCGCTCCTTTCCTGGCCTGAATGCGTCTAATAGCGCCTCCACTCTCTCCTCTGTCGGTCCCCATCGCTGGAATCCAGCATTGTTCTGTAGCCATACCACAAGTTCAGTTTTTTTTTTTTTTTTTTTTTTTTTATAGTTTTATTTTTTTTTTTATAGAATTTGGTTTTAACTAATAAAAATTTAATTAATAAAAATTAATATTATCTGGAAACAAAAAATAAAATTAAATTAAAACAAAAAGTAAAAAATAAATAAAAAAAAATTACAGAGTCAGTAAAAATTATCAAAAAAATACTGTACCTCCGTATAACAATACTTTAAATTACAAATTACTAAAAATAAATATCAATAATATAAATTACTTTAAGACATAGCAATTACGAATATCTTAGCTCGAAACGTTTCAAATTATTTATTCGATTATCACAAGAAAGCAACATTACGTAAATTCATATATTATTTAATGTGGGTCATACGATATTCAATTTCATACTTATGCATTTGATTATATTTTTTGTATTACAGTTTCTGACGATGTATAAATTTTCGGCAAAATGCAAACATATGACATTCATATATTTTTTTAATAATTACTCATTAATCAAATTGCAACATACAATTATTCTTTATCAGTTTCTGACAAACTTCAATACATATAATAGTTGCTACTGTATGATACATATACATAATTATATTTGATATAAAATTTTCGGCACATTATATTCACCATGATAATTATTAACGGGATAATTCTGAAAGTCCATATAAGTTGTAGTTGTACAAGTCCATTTAAAACTTCTGTTTTAATACTAATAATTGTACAATATTTGATATAGGACTATTTTTCTGAATAGCACAAACTACGATACGATACCGATATCAAGTAGTACACAACATAGTTGCCATTCTCCTATATCCATTGATAAATTTGCTATGCTAATTTTAGGTCTTTTATAGTTTAAGTTTAATATTAGTTTCAGATTAGTAGATAAAATATTGTTTAGATCATTTACTCTAAAAGCCGGCACAATCATTGCGGGTATAATTAATTGTATCGCAAAACATTTTTGTTGCTCATGTCGTCTGCCACCGTCTGATCATGGATTTGTAATTAATTCTTTGTCTTTGTCATCTGTTATTATTGTGCAACAAAGTTTCATTGGTGTAATATAATTATTATTTATTGATTTATTGTGTTGTCACCAAAATACAAATCATTAAAGGATGATGGATTGCAATAATATTTTTTTCCTAAATGGCATAGTCTGTCCGCCGTTGTCGCTCTGTTGACTGTTATTGTTGTGCAACACGTTTGTTTACAGGGTTTATTTTTTTTTTCGAAATAGTTTTTAATAGAGAAATGCATTAATTAGTTATTATTTATTGTTTTGTTATCAAAATAGGGGATTATTTTCGAAACAGTGATATAAGGGAATTGCTTGGACTAAAATATGAGTTTTTGTGATTTTTGAAATTTTTATGATTTTACCACTAGCAACGGTTCATATTAATTTTTTTATTTTGTTCAAAACTATACATAATTATACGACAATAAACTGAAAGCGAATGATAATTTTTTAAGTCAGGAGGGCGACGATTGGTTTCCTGATCCAAGTTTCATCAAAACAATGACGACTGTATCTTATTACAACATCGTGACGAGGAAAACGAACATAATTCTTTCTTTCTTTCGTCGGCGAATGCTTGGAATAGAAGAATCGGAATCAACTTTGGGCAATTATTTTCGATTCCGATTCCAACCCTGAGAATCAGTGGAATCGAGAATTGATGTTTGGACAACCAACAATCCTTACTTGGAAGCAGTTGATTGATATATGTGTATAGACCTCGTAAAACTATTTTTGCAACAAGTCTAGAGTTTGAAAAGTGTGTAAGAGCAATGGATGAAAGTTTTTCAAGTTTTGTATTACGACTAAACGAATTGTCATCTTTTTGTAAATATGACAAAAATTTTGAAGAAAGAGTTAGAGATCGATTTGCTGGTGGTGTTAATTTTTCAGTTTGAGGTGGAAATCAGGTTTGGATGGCCTGATGGTGTAAATCAAGATGGTTCATGTCTAACGTTGGATGAACTATTGTATTTTGTGGAATCTGGATAGAGCCCAAAGGAAAGTAAAAGATGAAACTAGCACAACCAGTCGCACCATAACTAGCAGTATGGTCAGCGCAGCATGGGGACTGAAACCGGGGCTAATGTATTGGCTCTATGTTTCAGTAGTTAGACCATCTATGACGTATGCGTCTTAGGTTTGGTGGACCAAGATGGACTCAGGTGTTGCTGTGAAGAGGCTGGCAGCCGTTCAGCGGCTGGCATGTCTCACGATCACAGGGGCGATCAGCAGCGCTCCTGGGGCCACTCTTGACTGTTTGCTTGATCTTTTGCCCATAGACATTCCCATCAGGATGACTGCCAGAATGGGTGCATACCGCCTCTGTGGAGAAGGCCTCTGGAATAGGCCAGGTGAATTATGTGGTCATACCAGAATTTCGGGGATAGTTCAGAGCGACATTTTAGGTATGCCCTCTGATTATCTTCCGAGAACTTTTTCTTTTGGCAGGTCTTTCCGAGTTCTTTTTCCGCAACGGGACGAATGGAAGGATGGAGCCTACCCACTACCACCCTGTGATCAGGAGTGGTACACTGATGGGTCCAAGAGCAGTCGGGGCACAGGAGCAGGCATCTACGGGCTGCAGGACAACGTACGGTCAGGTATTTCCATGGGGACCTTCCTCACTGTTTTCCAGGCCGAGATCACTGCCATTATGGAATGTGCCAGAGACATCTTGATGCTGGGTCATGAGGGCCTTTCTATCAATATTTTCTCTGACAGTCAGGTGGCTCTTAGAGCTTTGGACTCGGTAGAGTTCAACTCTAGGGTTGTGTGGGACTGTTTTAGGCTTGTGTCCTGTGTAGGCAGACACAATGAAGTCACCCTTTGTTGGGTTCCAGGGCACACAGGGGTGGATGGTAACGAAGTGGCAGACGGGCTGGCAATAGGGCTGCATCATCCCCCCTTTGTGGTCCTCAACCCTTCTGTGGTGTTTCCCGCGCTGCGGTTTTTCAGACTATCAATTCCTGGGCTAGGGATTGTCATAAGAAAAGATGGGCTGAACTTTCCCTGCATAGAGTTAGTAAGCTTAATCTTCGTTCTCCTTCTCGTCAAGTTGCAAAGAGGTTCCTGAAACTTGGCAGGAAGGATGCCACACTTGTCACAGGTATCGTCACTGGTCACGGTAATCTGAGGAAGCACCAACTACGTATGGGGGTCTTCAACGGCGACCCCCTGTGTAGGAAATGTTATCTGCAGGAGGAAACTGCAGATCATCTACTCTTTGATTGCACAGAGATGGTAGAGGTAAGGTCCTCCACTCTGGGCAACTTGGTAAGGGGTAGTTTTCTGCCTCCTGACGAGCTCTTTGACAGGATGCTGCAGTTTTACAGGTCTCTTCATCTAGAAGATTTCTGATTCTCCAGGAAAGAGAATTTTTAGGGGTGCGCAAAAAGCTGCAACGGCTGAAGCGCCTTGGGAAATCCGCCCCTTCGAATGATGATGACTAGCACAACCCCTGTAATAAGCAAGATAAGCGGTACCAGAGACCCCACATTAGTCAAACAACAGGAAAGGACACTTAACCCTTTAAGAAGGAGAAACAACGTTTTAAAACGTCATTATTTAAGAGCTGTTAAGGAGTAAGGGTGAAAACTAGAGGTGTGCGGATAGTGAATTATTTTTTCGGATCGGATAGCTCAGATTCGGATCGGATAGTTTGGGTTCGGATCGGATAGTTTTCGGATTCGGATACTCGCAATAAAAAAGTGAAATCAGACTTATCTAAGAATAAATTAGAAAATAATCAATAAAATGTTATCAAAATTATTAAATGGTAAACTTACATAAAAAACCACAAATTCTTCATAGGATGAACAACAAAACTAAAATTTTTACTTCACTGCATTTAAAATTAATAATAATAATAAGTTTATTCCAGCAATAAATACCAATTTACAAAATAACAATTACCAGTAACAAATTTTAATATGGTGTAATTCACAAATTAAATCAACAGAAACCTTATAATTCGCCATTAAATGACATCAACTTTCTACTAATTCATCAATTCATTCTACTAATAATCAACTAATTCTCAATTTTATTTCACGATTCAATTATTTTATTTATTACAATGATAAAAACAAATCACCATTAACAAAGAATTAAGATTTGACAGACGCCATTGGCTCGATGCCATCGGCTATCTGCGTATCGTCAGTCGACAGTGCAGCTGCTATCAAACAAAGGCCTGTGCGCAGGCGCAGAGATGGAATATTTGGCAGATAAAATACCCCGATCGGCTGTGTAAAAATATTGAAACCCGTGAAATTATGGTACCTCGTCATAATCTAGTTAGTTATTCATCTTAAAATGATCTAAAAATGTAAAACTAATAACGCTTAAATTCATTTAACGAAGATAAAATGTAGATTGAAAACAAGTGGAAAATTTGGTGGTTATGTGAACACTGAATGACGAAATAGGCCAAATGTAAATTTGGCAGCACTTTATCGTATTGCTCAAACCCGGAGTAGTTGAGAATGCGATAACTAAACAATTGATCATCTACATAGACGATCAGAATGAAGTAGTATTATTTTTGCCGGAAACCCCGTCGCAAAACGAGCTATTATGATGGTTTGTTACCAGTAACATTAAATCAACAATTCAAGATTTTTCGTAGCCGAAATGAAATTTTATATGGAACAATATAAAACCGCAATCTGATACTTGGTGCAACTATCGATGACGTTATGCTTTGTATTTCAAAATGCAATACCGTGTTGAACTTACGGTTACTTAAATGCGTAGTTGAAGAATCGAATAATCATACCGCATCCTCGGACCGCCCAATGACGTTCTTACATTCCGATTGGATATGAATTGCGTAATTTCGTCATCTGCGGTCGTCATTCGTCATTCGAATCGCTATAAGTGTATCGCGTCTACCAGTCAACGACATTGTTTTGATGAAAGACTACGTAATTTCGTCGTCTTATCAAGGTTTAAGCAAAGATTATTCCAGCTTCGCGGGTATTCACTCGACGAAAATCTCGTTGTTTTTGTTCAAATTGCGGTATTATACAGTCTATCCGAAAATTCGGATATTTATCGGATCGGATCGGATATCTTAAATACATTCGGATCGGTTTCGGATATCCGATCCGATCCGAACCGAAATTTTCGGATATCCGCACACCTCTAGTGAAAAATCAAAACACAACAAGAGTGAAATGTTTTTTTTTTCATTTGCACTAAATTACGTTGAAACATGGAGTAAATATAGTTAGAAACGTTCAATCAAAGTAAATAAAGAATGTACCGAGTGATGTTTAGCAAAGGAATAACTCTCAGCTACTGAGATGCAGACGTCAATAATAGGAGAGTGTAGAACACTTTCACTTTTATTCAGTGCTAATAAAAAATAGGTCTAAGAACACTTCATACCACGCCGCCACTTTTTCCGCCGAAAGTTCCTGCCACGACCACCTCGCATAAGAAACCCTCCGCAGATTACCTACAACCTACCGAATACACTAATACACATGTCCGTGTATCTATGTGTCTTTAATTATCGATTTATAGCTTAAGAAGCAATCTGTGTCAGGTGTTGTATAAATAATAATAATAATAATAATAATAATAATAAATCTTTATTGTCATTAGGTAACACATAGTACAATAGACAAAGTCATTAAATATTCTAAATGCAGTTGAAAACAAAAATTCAAAAAACCAAAACTAGATGAATTATGCAAGTTAGAGTCGATTATTGAAAGACAATTAAAAGAAAAAACAATATAGATCTTATATAACTAACATGTTATGTAGACTGCCTGGCATTATCTTCAAGTAATGAATAATGTATATATATATATACATATATACAAATACATATGTATATATATGTATTTGAACAAATTTCGTCAAATGACGTTTTACAACGTCAATACTATATTGACGCAAAATACGGTACTCTTTAAAGGGTTAATAAAAGTTGTTTTTATTGTGGGTATGTACATGGTGATGATTTTCGCCCAGGTAAAAATCCCAAGTGTTACTGGTGGCGGAAGCAAGGTCATTTTTCGAGGAAATGTAAAAACATAGTAAAAAATATGCCAAAATGTAAAACCTGTGGAAGGTCTGGGCATCTTTCACACCAGTGCCGAGCAAAGAAAGTGGGAATGAATCAAATTAATGACTTAGACAGCCAGTCAGAAGCCGATGGAGAAGAACTGCAGATCTCGGAGGTGAAGTCTGTTAAGATTCCACGAGCTCAAATTGAGGTGGAACTGAACAAAGTACCAGTAACGATGGATTTTGATTCGGGAGCAAGAGCCTCAATGATAAAATCTACTCTGTGGAAACAGATTGGATCTTATGATTTGAAGATGAGTAAATTGAAATTTGTTGCATATGGAAACAATACCTTGGATGTATTAGGTGAATGTGTAATTACTATTAAGGTAAATGGACAGTTAAGGACCCTGCATGTTGCAGTGGATTTCCATGTGTTCGGATTGCCATGGATGCTAGCTTTTAAAATGAAATCACCATCAGATGTTACAATTAGGAAATCGGAGAACCAGACGGAGGAAAAAAATTTATCCAGGGTAACCCAAAAGGAATTTAACCGGATATAAGAAGAATACGATGAAGTGTTTCAACAAAATTTGGGAACCATAAAAAACTATCAGACTAAAATCCATGTTAGAAGTGATAGATAGTGATAGAGACTAAGTGTTTTCACGTTCCTTTCCCACTTAAAAGTGAGTTGAAGAAGAACTTGACAGACTAGTTCGCGATGGTGTCTAAGAAAAGATTCTATAACTCCTATTGAGTGGGCTACCCCGACATGTTGAGAATAAAAATGGTTCCATTAGAATATGTGGAGATTTTCGAGGGACATTAAACCCTAACATGATTACACACTCAACTCTCTTGCCAACATTAGAAGAGCTAACAAGCAAAATAGCTCAAGGAAAACAGGACTATGATAGACTTGAGAGAAGCTTACCTTAGACAATAGACAATATTCTTTATTGACATTTCATTAAGAAATACAATTGTGTCAGGTAGGTTCTAATCTTGCTTTACATTGTACATTGCAGTGGGTCAGCTTGCTTTTTGCATAAATATACTTTTTACTTTTTTCATACTCTTATTCCTACGCTTCTGTCACATTTGGAAACAAGCCTCAAACTCTTCAGTCAGACGTGGGCTTCAGACGAGCAGTCATATTTTATTATTTCATTTTTGATCTAGAATTGAGTCCCTATAAGTGGCATCTTTAAGTCACAGGACAGCCAGAAGCCATACGGTGCCATATCCAATGAATATGGGGCCTGGTTTAATACAGGCATTCCATGTTTTGCCAAGAAGCTTGGGAACAAGATGGGAAGAATGCACTGGAGCATTGTCCTGATTAAGCCACCAAGAGTTTACAACACTGCATTGTGCATGTGGCGTAGAACTTCCAAGTAGTATTTATAAGTTATTCTCAGTCCCTCAGATATACTCATAATAAACTACCCCATTGTAGTAAAAGATACAGTCAGCATAACTTTTATTTTGCTTTGAACTTTGTGCTTTTACTTTCTCCCCTTATACATAGTATATGGAGAAAGTATTGTTTTCGTCAAAATTTTCGAATTTGAGTTGAGGGTGGATATATCCGTTTTGGGGTCCCCTGAATCCAAAAAAGTGGGTTTTGACGTGATGTCTGTCCGTCCGTGTGTGTGTGTGTGTGTGTCTGGATGTGTACACTGCCACAGCCTACCCCGTTGGTCCGTTTTAGATGAAATTTGGCATATATATATATAGTCACCGTATCTCCAGGCGTTTTTTTCATTTTTTTGAATTTTTGATTTTTTAGGGTAGTTCACCCCTAAAAACCCTTAAAAACGTGAAAAATCAAATTTTCTCAAAAACGGCTCTAAGGATTTTGATTAAAATTTGATAGTTTAGTGTACAGAGCGCTAAATAATTTGACCCAACCCGCATGTCTGTAAAAATGACGGTTCAAAACTTATGGGCTTTTAAATGTAAAAAAATTCAATTTTTTAAATTTTCAGCGAAAAGAATAAAAGTAAAGTATAACTTGACTGGCACCATTGAAACCAGCTTAAAAAACTAAACAAATTAGTATTTTGAATTATTTGTCTACGACTAACGGTTCCAGAGAAAAGTTAAGTTTACTGTCCACGATACGTACGTTGTCTGAAAGCGCCCAATGTTATTCTCATGGAGAATATTAAAAAATCAATTTCTTCCTTATTTTCCAACCGTTTTCCATGAAACTTGGTATGAAGCGTAAGGTCAAATCACCCAACAAAACCAGCTCAAAAAAGCTTGGTATTACCTTGGGCGGGGTTCCCCCCATACAATTTGAACAATTAATTTAACGTTGTCTCTTGTTTTTATTTTTAGAAATTGGATGATTATTTTTGAAACAATAAATTATTAAATGATATTTGGATTAACTTTGTAGAACGTGATAGTTTTATTACAGATTGTCTTTTTTAAATTTACTTAAGGGAGAAAGTATGTGTCAGTCCACTGGTACCGTTTATTTTAGGTCAGGGCGATGTGATGTGTTTCTCTGTGAAGACTGTGCCTTGCTTTCAGGAGATACCCAAGACTCATCATAATTTATAACATTATTGAGAAAGTTTGAGTTATTCTAAATGCATTTCAGCATTATTGAATGAATGTATGTCTTGAGCAACTTCAAGCTGTAATTCCTTTAGTTCATTAGTAAAGTTCTTAGGCAGGAATTTTGAAACAACTCTGCACATAGCCAAAAATTCTATTGAAATTGAATTAACTGAACCAATACTGATTCAAACATATGTAGCTAGTTCATGAACAGTAATACGTCGATCCTCCACCACCAAAAATCACACTACATACACAGTTTTATATGGCGGAAGAAAACTGACAAATTGGTAAACTGACACCATGTCAAGGGTTACATGACTTAGTTTACATTTGCCTCGAGCTAAGCACCATGGTGCAGCTTAATGGGGTTGTTAGATTATTAGATAAAAAGTTAAGTCATACACTTTTTGAACATACTTTTTGAATGTAGGCCCTGCATAATAAATGCTATTTAAATTAGACCAGATCAATGGTTTAACATAGCTCTGTACACATCCATTCACATACACACAAAGTTATCACTTTGAAAATCAGTTTTTAGATCAGGGAAGTTCGAAACGGATGTTTCAAATGTAAAATTAATATTTGGGCAAATATAATAGCCTACATTCTTCTTAAACCATCATAAAGTTGGGAAGAACAAAATAATAATGGAAAGTAAAAGTACAATTTACATATTATTGTATTATGACACGAAATCTTTCAAAAGTTAAAAATAGTTATATTTTGGCCATTTATTGAAAAAAAACCTTGAGTAAACACTATGATACTAGCGATAATGATACAAGCTTGCCATAGATGGTAATGACATGCCAGTCATATGTATGTATGTATATTAATATGAATATTTAATAACATCTGTACTTAATAGAATTTGGACATCAGAAAGTTTTAATCAGACGAAAGTAGAAAAAGTCAGTAGAGAAAATAGTTAGTAGTTCCTAAGATTAACATTGGCTGTCAATCCTGAATCACATTAAGTACCAATATATCAATAATTTATTGATAATTTTTTTTATATCTATTTAGCCTTCCCTAAACTACTCACTTAGTGACAAGGTGCTGGAAGCCATGGCGATATTCATGCTCGAATGCAGGCACGACAACCTGCTTCCGCTTGAAGTGACTTGCCTCCAGCCTCAATAGCGCACCCGGAGGTGGGTCTCGGTACTCAGCTAATGTCACCACGAATGACAGTGGCTCACTGCACATGAAAGTGACTACATAACATTTGGTAGAAAGGATAGGGAAGACAACCCAAAAGAGAAGGAAAAAGTTTACTCACCCGAAAAGTAACAATAAATAAAAAACTGAGTTTTTCCTTAGGGAATTTTTTTGGTAGTCATTGGTGCCATTACAGACACACAACATAAAATGTATGGTATTTTACAGTCTGAGTCTTGATTGATATGTATATTTTACAAAATTCTTAAAATTAATATTGTCAGACCGTTTTCATGGGCGGAAATTTTCACCACACGTTTTAAGTCCGGGGAAAAATGATATAAGTTCATTTACAGTCTTGATTTACAATTTACAAGACCACATATGAATGACTCTTAGTGTTTTATAATTTGAAAGTTGGTGGTGAAAGTTTAAAGGTATTTCATATTCATATTCACATTATTCAAAAGAATCTAGATGAACTTTTGCTCTTCTTACATTCATTTATATTTGAACTTGATTTTATTATTGCATCACAGTGCTGGACGAGGGGTGGTGGGGGAGGAGAGGGTATACAGGGATTTGAACTTGTCATAACTCAGAATCAACGGAACAAAAATGATGGTGTTCCATTCATGTCAACAGCAGGTTAAATTTTAATTGTAGAGAAGTAACAATGGGAGATGTTTTTGGCTTGAGCCTGGATTCCAATTGTTGTACTGATAAATGTAATATTTTAGCAATCTATACGACACAATATGATAGTAATGTTAATACTAGAGGTCTGCGGGTAGTGATTTTTACTGTCGGGTCAGATTCGGGTCGGGCATTATAAGCTAAATGAAAATTGAGGTCAGTTCGGGTTCAGGTATGCTAGTAAAAAAAATTGGGTCGGGTTCGGATATTACAAGTTAAAATTCAGGTCGGGTTTGGGTATTGTAAGCCTAAAATTCAGGTTGGTTTGGATTTTATTAGTAAGCAAAATGTTAATTTTAATAAAGTTTGATTTACCTTCTTAGCAGTATAGAAGCAAGAGAAAACCCTATCATTGCATTAACCAACTTATTTATTTCACATATAGGCCCTTAATTAAGTCTTTAAACACATTGTATGTACTGTTTTCAGTTTGGTATATTAACAGTTTTATCCATTTAATTAATTATAAATCATTATAATTTATGTTGTAAATAATTAATAAGGGGAAGTAGTTTTCTCAAGTCTATATGAAACTAAGGATGAACAAACAAAATAAAAAAATTATATATTTTATCGCAGAGATAAAAAACAGAAAATGTATTGAGTCAATATCCATAGTCAAGGGTTCATTAGATCTATGTTATATATTGTTCTGGTTTATTATTTTTAATTCAACTAATCACAATCATTGTTTAAATTAAATCAAACACTTTCATAAAATGTCAAATGGCTCTTTATACTAAAATAATTATTTTAGTATAAAGTGGTTTAATATTTTAATATTACAGTAGAACCCCTAAAATCTGAACACAAAGGCTCCCTGAGCCAAGTGTTGTTACAAAGGCGTAGTCTCCCAGACTACTTTTTTTGAAAATGTATAAAAAATACTTTTAATGACGGGGGAATTTTTTCAATTATAAAAACACTTAAAGTGAACATTGAATTAATGTTTTATAAGAGTTTAATGTCCAAATCTTAATTGTTCTGGCACTAGCAGCAGATTGTCCCTTGGTGTTCGCCACACATGTTTTGCGCAACGTACATAAAAATGTTTAGTCATGCGCTGTAATCTTAGAGGTAAGAAGGCACACGCCTTCCTACCTTATTGGACTGGTTGTGGAGCTTCATTTGGTACACTTACATTTAAAATATAAGCAATAGATTGCCGGACGAGAGTTCGTAGCACATTGTGCCCTGAAGCTTCAGGAGCTCTCTGTGCATTTCTCTAAAATATTTTGCCAACTTAGGGGCTTAAATGATTGGCTCGGACACGATTTTCTACATATACTACGTATATATATTTTAAAGTGATGTTTATGATGTTATAAAACATGCATAGGGGCCACCTCCTTGTTTTACGACTGCAGGAAGTGTTACTGCACATTTGGACCAATTCAAATAAATATTTACACTATATACATCATATAATTCCAATATAATGTTTAACTAACACCATAACACGCGAAAAAGCAAAGGCATACTATACTCTACAATGCAAGCGAACACCAACTAGACCCTTTTAATATTAGGCCAAGACTGACAGCTACACGGAGTTTTGTGAATTTTAGTGGAATGGAAGGTGGTAAGGGGTAGAAATGACACCTTGCGCGTCGTCTCTCAGACAACGCCTTTGTGTTCTAGGGTTAAACCATTTAATAAAGAATGAATATAACCCAAGATTTTAGTATAAATACAGGAGTACATGAAGGAGATGGACTTTCCCTCTATTGTTCAACCTAGCTCTGGAAAAAAGTTTATAAATTTCAACAGTGTTACCCTGGGCTGAAAATTAGAAAAATATAAATGATGAGATTATGCTCTTGAAAGAAAATGAAAGGGATCT
>JAGISJ010000096.1:0-21816 GCA_023375725.1 Nephotettix cincticeps
GACGTCTGTGGAACCCAACTGCGCAACGTGACGGAACACGTCTCTGCCGCTCGAGATGCGAGCGCCCGGAGCGGTCGTGAGATGCACCCTCGCACTGCGATGACGGTACAGCGGAAGACCCCACAGCACGGCGGCGGATTCGTGGGATGCCGCGGCGGTTCCCGTCGCATCGCGCATCACCGAGAGAACGTGAGCAAGGTGCTGGCTTTCGGGCCAGAGCTCCGAATGATCCCGAGCGTGCAGGAACCACCCTCGGCGTACGAGACGCAGCTCGCCCGCGGCGACCATCGCATGGACCTCACGGTCCGTCAGACCGGCGTCACGGAGATCCCGGCGCGTGCGCAGCAGTTCGTGGAGCTCGGCGACGGTCGCAGTACGCATCTGCTCATGGTGGCGATGTGCCCGCCGCCTGCTCCTCTCTCACCCGCGCGATGTGGACTTGATCTCCCCACACTGTGGTGGGGAGGAAGCACCGAGTGCACGACCTGTGTCCGAGTGCACGGGCTGGCGACGGTGTACATCTCGTTCGTTCGGGCACAAGTCGTGCTCTCGGCGGCGAGGCGGAGCGCGAGCGCGAGCGCAGGCGCAGGCGCAGGCGCAGGCGCAGGCGCATAGGAGGACAGCGGGGGTGTCGCGGCGCAGGAGGTCGGCGGGCGGGGTTAGCCTCGTGGGGTGACCCCCGAACTCGCCGCACGCATCGTCGCGGATTCGCGCGACCGCGTGGCGTGGGTCCGGGCGCGCTCGCGCGGCATCACGGCGACGGATGTCGCGACGCTCACCAGTGAGCGCGCCATCGCCCGCGCCGCCGACGCGAAGCTGATGGGCTCGGGGTTCTCCGGGAACGCGTACACGGCGCACGGTCGACTCCGCGAGCCCGAGATCGCCGCGTGGGTGGCGGCGACGCACGGCATCCAGCCCTCGAGCGCTCTCTTCCACGCCGAGGTCGAGAAGCGGCACCTGGCGACACCGACGGTGTCGCGGTTGACGCGGCGGGGCGGATCACGCTCTGCGAGATCAAGACGACGAACAAGGCGTGGCGCAGCATCCCGCGCACGTATCTGCGACAGATCTGGTGGCAGCAGCATGTTCTGGGCGCGGAGCGCACGCTCGTCGCCTGGGAGCAGCACGACGACTTCGTGCCCGTGCGAGACGAGCCGCGGTGCGCGTGGGTGGATCGCGACGACGCCGAGATCGAGCGGCTGGTGCACCTGGCCACCGCCCTCATCGACGAGCTGTACCGCAGGACGACGGGTCGCCCGTCCAGACTCCCGAGCGGATGCCGCAGCCCGCCCGCGTGCGTCAGCCGTTCCGCGCGCTCGCGCTCGCCGACTGACGACACCCCCTCCGCTCTTGCGACCCGCCGGTCGCGCCTGGTGGCTCTGCCGCGGGTCGCGTGGGCGATCCCTGTCGATGGATGGTTGACACGAGTCAACCACTGCCCTATAGTTGACACCAGTCAACTAGTCACGCGCCACCGTCGTCGCGGAAGAACCGATCCGAAGAAAGCCTCTTCCATGGCCTCATCCACCCTCGCGCCGGCCGTCGCCGACGCCCCTTCGAAGATGAGTCACCGCCAGGTGCTCGAAGCCCTCTCCGGGCTGCTCTTGGGCATGTTCGTCTCCATGCTCGCCTCGACCGTCGTGTCGTCGTCGCTGCCGGTCATCATCCACGACCTCCAGGGCACCCAGACCTCCTACACCTGGGTCGTCACCGCGACGCTCCTGACCACCGCGATCTCCACGCCCATCTGGGGAAAGCTGGCCGACCTCACCAACCGCAAGGTGCTCTTCCAGCTGGCGATCGTGATCTTCGTGCTGGCCACGGCCGCCGCCGGGTTTCTCGCAGAACTCCGAGATGCTGATCGCGTTCCGCGCCGTCCAGGGCCTGGGTGCCGGTGGCCTCGCCGCTCTCAGCCAGGTGCTCATGGCCGACATCATCAGCCCGCGCGAGCGCGGCCGCTACATGGGACTCTTCGGCGCGGTGATGGCGGTGGCCACCGTCGGCGGACCGCTCCTGGGCGGTGTCATCACGGATGCCTGGGGCTGGCGCTGGAACTTCTACGTCGCGCTGCCGTTCGCCGTCGCCGCACTGCTGATCGTCCAGCGCACTCTCCGCGTGCCCTCCGCGGCGCGGCGGAAGGTCTCCATCGACTACCTGGGGATCGTGCTGCTGTCGGCCGCGGTGTCGCTGCTGCTCATCTGGGTGACCCTGGCCGGAAACTCCTTCGACTGGTGGAGCTACACCACCGTGCTCATGGTGGGTGGCGCGCTCCTGGCGGCCGTGCTGTTCGTGCTGGTCGAGCTTCGCGCGAAGGAGCCTCTCGTTCCGCTGAACCTGTTCCGCAACCGCACCTTCTCGCTCGCGGTGGTCGCCTCGATCGCCACCGGCATCGCGATGTTCGGAGCCTCGGTCTTCCTCAGCCAGTACATGCAGTCGGCGCGCGGGGCCCCGCCCACCGAGGCGGGTCTGATGACGATCCCGATGATCGCCGGTCTCCTGCTGTCGTCGATCGGCGTGGGCGCGCTCATCACCCGGTTCGGGAGGTGGAAGCCGTACCTCATCACGGGCGCGGTGCTGCTCATCGCCGGAAGCTCGCTGCTGTCGACCATCCACTACGACACCGACTTCGTCATCGTCTCGATCTACATGTTCCTGCTGGGGGCCGGGGTCGGCATGACGATGCAGAACCTCGTGCTCGTCGTGCAGAACTCCTCCAACCCGGCGCAGATCGGCCGTCGCGAGCTCCGGGGTGACGTTCTTCCGCAGCCTCGGCGGCACGATCGGGGTTTCGGTGATGGGTGCGGCGCTGGCCTCGAGCGTGACCGGCCAGCTGAGCGATCGCACGGGCGACATCAGAGGGGCGCTCGCGACCCTCGGCGATCAGGCGCAGCAGTGGGCCGCGCAGTTGCAGTCCGGCTCGCTCCCGGAGGTGCGCGTCATGCCCGAGGCGCTGCGCGTGATCTTCGAAGACGTCTACGCGACAGGGCATCTCGCACTCCTTCCTCATCGCGGTCCCGTTCGCGGTGCTGAGCCTGCTGGCCATCGTGTTCCTGCCGAACAAGCCGCTCACGACGATGACGACCAGCGAGCGTCTCCAGGCCGCCGAAGCGGATCTCGCCACCGTGTCGGTGCCGGAGGGGATGGATGCGATCTCGCGGACGGGAGCCGTGCGCGCGGTGAACACTCCGACGCGGCGGAGTGCAGCATCCGTCCCCTCCCGTCGCCGCGGGTAAGGTCGAAGCGATGTCCACGACGAACGCCCTCGACGCTCGCACCGACGCGGTGCGAGCGCTCGAGGGCGAGTTCGGCGAGTTGCTGAACTCGGTGCGCCGCATCATCTCCGCCAATGCCGAGCGCGTCAGCCCCGGTATGCTTCCGGGCGCCTACAAGGTCTTCACCACCATCGTGAACCGCGAGCGCGTCACGCAGTCGACACTGACCGAACTGCTCATGGCCGACAAGGGCCAGATCAGTCGCACGGTGCGGGAGCTGGAGACGCTCGGACTCATCGAACGCACCGCCGATCCGACCGACCGCCGATCGAGCATCCTGACTCCCACCGAGCTCGGTCGCCAGCGCCTCGTGGCCGCGCGAGCCCCGCAGGAGGACTCGCTCATGCGCGTGCTCGAGGAGTGGTCGATCGACGACATCCGCAACCTCGCCCGTCTCCTGCACGCCCTCACCGCGGGCGTGCGTCCCGACCCGGCCGCCTGATCCTCGAGCCGGCGGGCGTCGCGAGCGGCATCGAGCCCGGAACCAGACGGAGTCCCGAGCGGCGCTGAGCCCCGAACCGGCCTCGGCCCCGAACCGCACGGAGCACTGGAGCACCCCGAGAGCCGACGCCGGTCGCAGCGTTCCTAACGGGCGCGTGCACCTTAGCCCTCCGGTAGCACCGGCGTAACACGGGCGAGACAATGGCGCGCTTGACTGGGAATCCCTCGGGGGGGAATGTGCGGCCGCCGGTCGCGCGGAAGGAGCTTCGATGACGACCCGCCCCATGCGCGCCCACGCCGTTCGGCATCCCGACCCGGTGCCGGTCACCGAGCCGCCCGCGGAGATGACGGCGGTCGTCCTCGACGAGACGGGCCCGGCCGAGGTCCTTCACACGACGCGGATGCCGGTGCCCGAGCCGGTGTTGAGCGAGGTGCTCGTGCGCGTGGTCGCCGCGGGGGTCAACCCGATCGATGCGAAGACCCGCGACGGACGAGGGCTCGCTGCTTCCATCCCCTCCTTTCCCGCGGTGCCGGGCTTCGACTTCAGCGGGGTCGTGGTGCGCTCGCCCTACGAGGCGCATCCGTTCCCGCCCGGGACCGCCGTGTTCGGCATGGCGTCCTTTCCCGCGCACGGGCGGCTCGTATGCCGAGTACGTCGTCGCACCGTCGATGTCGATCGCGCGCAAGCCCGCGTCTCTGTCGCACGTCGAGGCCGCGGGGGTTCCCCTGGCCGCGCTGACGGCGTGGGGACTCGTCGTCGAGACGGCGCGAGCGCACGAGGGGCAGCGGATCCTCATCCATGCCGGGAGCGGAGGGGTCGGTCATTTCGCCGTGCAGTTCGCCGCCTACTTCGGTGCACGGGTGACGACGACCACCTCCGGCCGCAACGTCTCCTGGCTGCGTGAGCTCGGAGCCGCGGTCGTCATCGATCGCACGACCACGCGCTTCGACGAGGTGGTCACCGACCAGGACGTCGTGATCGACCTCGTGGGCAACGCGCACGACAGGGTCGGGTCGCGTTCCCTGTCGGTGCTGCGACCGGGAGGACTCCTCGGTCGTGCCGACGGGCGCCTCCCCCGGCTACGCCGAAGAGGCCGCGGCCGCCGGCGTGCGGGCGACGTCGTACAAGGTCTCGCCCGACGGCGGCAACCTCGCCACCGTCGCACGACTGCTCGACTCGGGGGCCATCCAGGTCTACGTCGACAGGGTGTTCGATCTGAGGGACGCGTCCGCGGCACACGTCGAGCTCGAGGCGGGCCACACCCGCGGCAAGATCGTGCTGCGCGTCTGCGACTGACTGTTCGCTCGCCGGCGAGCACGCGACAGCGGATGCTGCGGCTCACCCGTGCTGCGTGAGCACGCGCCGCCCTTCGGCGACGACATCGGCGGCGACGGCGTCGAGCAGACTCGAGCGCAGGTTCCATTGCTGCCAGTGCAGGGGAACGTCGATCGGATCGCCCCCGAGCAGCACCAGCTCGCCGTCGTCGAGAGCGCGCTGCGACTGCAGGCGCGGCAGAAGGCCCCAACCGAGGCCTGCCCGTATCGCCTCGGCGAAGTCGGTCGACGCCGGAATACGATGGCGCGGAGGAAGCCCCGCGTCGGCACCACGGGCGCGCAGCCATCGCGTCTGAAGGTCGTCGCGGCGGTCGAAGTCGATGACCGGCGCGTGCTCGAGGTCGGCCGTGGCCGGTCGGTCGGCGCCCGCGGCGGAGAACCACCGTGCGGCGAACTGCGGGGTGGCGACGGCCTCGTAGCGCATCGCGCCGAGGGCGACCACGCGGCATCCGGCCACGGGTGTGGCCCTCGACGTGACGGCGCCCATCACGGCCCCCGCCTCCAGCAGTCCGGCGGTGAAGTCCTGGTCGTCGCGGTGGAGGTCGAACACCACCTGTCGAGCCGCGGACACGCGCACGAGGGAGCCCAGGAACCAGGTTGCGAGAGAGTCGGCGTTGACGGCCAGAGGCACGCTCATGAACGCGTCGGCCGCGGCGCCCTCCCCCGTCCCGAGAGCCTCGGCCGCGTCGTGCTGGAGCAGCGCCACCTGCCGCGCGAAGCGCACGACGGCCTCGCCCTCGGGGGTCGCGCGTGCCGGCTTCGCGCGCACCAGCACCACGCGACCGACGATCTCCTCCAGCGCCTTGATGCGCTGACTCACCGCGGACGGCGTGACGTGCAGCATCCGGGCGGCGGCATCCAGTGTTCCTTCATCGACCACCGCGCGCAGCGTCTCGGCCAGCTCGGGAGGGATACGCGGCATAAGCTGAGCTTACGCTTGTGAAGAGACATGAGCTGGACTGCACAGCCGCGGATCCATACCGTCGAAAGGTGCTCACCTCGCTCTTCGCCGGCCTCGGGCTCGGGTTCTCGCTCATCGTCGCCATCGGCGCGCAGAACCTGTTCGTGCTCCGGCAGGGTCTGCGTCGCGAGCACGTGGTCGCCGTCGCCCTCGTCTGCGCGCTCTCGGATACCGCCCTCATCGCGATCGGCGTCTCGGGCGTCGGTCTCATCCTCGCGGCGATCCCGTGGCTGATCGACGCCGTCCGCTGGGCGGGCGCGCTGTTCCTCCTCGGCTACGGGCTGATGGCCGCCCGACGCGCGTGGCGCCCCTCGGGGGCTGCACTGACGGAGGATGCCGGCGGCGCGGAGAGCGCCAGCGACGCCGGCGGCGCGGAGAGCGGAGCCGGCGGCGCGGAGAGCGCCAGCGGCCGGGGCGGCCTCGGCGGCGTGAGCCCCGGCGGCGAGAACGCGTCGGCCTCGGCCGCCGCGTCCGAGGCGGGCTCCGTCTCGGTGCTGGCCCCGTCACGGCCACGCCTGGCCGCGGTGCTGCTGACATGCGTGGCGCTCACGTGGCTCAACCCGCACGTGTACCTCGACACCGTCTTCCTCCTCGGATCGATCGCGAACACCCACGGCGACGCGCGATGGGCGTTCGCCGCCGGCGCGGCCGCGGCGAGCGTGGTGTGGTTCTTCGGCCTCGCTCTCGGCGCGCGTTACCTCGGTCGGTGGCTCGCCACACCGCGCGCCTGGCGCGTGCTCGACGCAATCATCGCGGTCGTCATGATCGCGCTCGCGGTGAGTCTCGTCGTTCCCCACTGACCCGCGCCCACGTCGGCGAGGCTGCTCCCGCAGCGTCCCGGATGACGCGTGATGTCGCTATCGCGGCGGCGTACCGGCAGATCGCGTCGCCTCAACCGGTCAAGCGGCGACCGAGGGGGCCGGCGCCAGCACGCCCTCCACGGTACCCGCGCAGCGGCGCCGCGGGCCGGACACGACGAAGGCCCCGGACCGAGGTCCGGGGCCTTCGCGTCTGGATGAGACGAGAGCGTCTGGGATCAGACGAGGGCGTTGACGTCCAGCGGGATGCCGGGGCCGAACGTGGTCGACACCGCACCCTTCTGGATGTAACGGCCCTTCGAGCTCGACGGCTTGAGGCGGACGATCTCCTCGAGCGCAGCCTTGAAGTTCTCGTCGAGCTGCTGCTCGGTGAACGAGGCCTTGCCCACGACGAAGTGCACATTGGCGTGCTTGTCGACGCGGAACTCGATCTTTCCGCCCTTGATCTCCTCGACGGCCTTGGCCGGGTTCGGAGTCACGGTGCCGGTCTTCGGGTTCGGCATCAGGCCACGCGGACCGAGCACCTTGCCGAGACGGCCAACCTGGCCCATGAGCTCCGGGGTCGAGACGGCGGCGTCGAAAGCGGTGAAGCCTCCGGCGACCTTCTCGATGAGCTCAGCGCCACCGACCTCGTCGGCACCGGCGGCGATCGCGGCCTCGGCGGCCGGACCGGTCGCGAACACGATGACGCGCGCGGTCTTGCCGGTGCCGTGGGGCAGCATGACGGTGCCGCGGACCATCTGGTCCGCCTTGCGCGGGTCGACGGCGAGCTTGAGGGCGACCTCGACGGTGGAGTCGAACTTCGCAGAGCCCGTCTCCTTCGCCAGGGCGACGGCCTCGCTGGAGGTGTAGAACTTGTCCGCGTCGATCTTCGCGGCAGCGGCCTTGTAGGCCTTGGACTTGGTAGCCATTTTCCCTATCCCCCTCAGTCCTCGACCGTGATGCCCATGGAGCGAGCCGTAACCCGCGATGATCTTCGCCGCAGCGTCGATGTCGTTCGCGTTCAGGTCGGGCTGCTTGGTCTCGGCGATCTCGCGCACCTGCGCCTGGGTGAGCTTGCCCACCTTGGTCGTGTGCGGGGTCGCGGAGCCCTTCTGGAGGCCGGCGGCCTTCTTGATCAGCTCGGCCGCGGGGGGCGTCTTCAGGATGAACGTGAAGCTGCGGTCCTCGTAGACGGTGATCTCGACGGGGATGACGTTTGCCGCGCTGCGCTTCGGTGGCCGCGTTGTACGCCTTGCAGAACTCCATGATGTTGACGCCGTGCTGACCCAGCGCGGGGCCGATCGGCGGCGCCGGGTTGGCGGCGCCAGCCTTGATCTGGAGCTTGATCAGGCCGGTCACCTTCTTCTTGGGTGCCATTTCCTCTTCCTTTCCTCGAGCGGATGCCGGTGGCCCCGCTCTCCCGCGCATCCGGCATCTCCGGACAGCGGTTCCCCCGGGCGGCGCCCGGGAAGTCTGCGATTACTGCTTGGTGACCTGGTCGAACGACAGCTCGACCGGCGTCTCGCGCTCGAAGAGCGACACCAGCACCGTGAGCTTGCCGCTCTCGGGCTTGATCTCGCTGATCGAGCCCGGGAGACCCGCGAACGAGCCTTCCTTGATCGTGATCGTCTCGCCGATCTCGAAGTCGACCTCGGTGATGAGGTTGCGCACCGGAGCGGCGACGCCGCCCTTGGCCGAGCCGCCCTTGACGGGAGCCGCCTCCTTGACCTCGACGAGGCTCTTCAGCATGTTGAAGGCCTCTTCGAAGCGCAGGGGCGTCGGGTTGTGGGCGTTGCCCACGAAGCCCGTGACACCGGGGGTGTGCCGGACGACCGACCACGTGTCCTCGTTGAGGTCCATGCGCACCAGCACATAGCCGGGGATGCGCACGCGCGTGACCATCTTGCGCTGGCCGTTCTTGATCTCGACGACGTCCTCCATCGGGACCTCGACCTGGTAGATGTCGTCCTCGACCTCGAGCGTGGACTTGCGCTGCTCGATGTTGGCCTTCACCTTGCGCTCGAAGCCGGCGTAGGAGTGGATGACGTACCACTTGCCCGGCAACGATCGCAGCTCGGCGCGGAAGGCCTCGTACGGGTCCGCGTCCTCGTCGTCCGTCTCGAGGTCGACGGGCGCCTCGGCGGCGTCCGCCGCGTCGACGGCGGCCTCGACGTCGTCGACGACGGATGCCGCGGCATCCACCTCTGCGACGAAGTCGCCGTCGAGCACCGGCTCGTCCTCGTCGCCGTTCACGTCGGGGCCGTCGTAGGGCGTGACGTCGTCGGCGTGCTCGGCGGCGTACTCGGCCTCCTCTTCGGCGAGCGACTCGGTGAGCACCTCGGCAGCGGCCTCGGCCTCGCTGGCCTCGTCGATGTGCAGGGCGTCGTTCACGATCGCGTCGGCCTCCGGGTCGTCGATGTCGATGTCGTCCAGATCGTCGTCGGCGTCGTCACCGTCTTCGTCCACGACGTGGACGGCGAGGTGCTCGGCCGGCTCGACCGCGCGCTCTTCGCTCGCGAGGATGTTGCCCTCCTGAGCCTCGTCGTCCTCCGACGACTGCTCCGCGGCGGTCGCCCAATCGGCGTCGTCGACATATCTTTCAGTCACGTGGGATCACTTCCGTCGAGGGCAGGGATCGGCGCAGCGCACCGCCCGACCCGGGTTCTGACTCAGGGGGTCGCGCCGCCCGGCACACCGAACACGACGGTGGTGAGCCAGACGAAGAGGACGTCGAGGCCGTAGACGATCGCCATCATCACGACGACGAACCCGAGCACGACGGCCGTGAACTTCAGCAGCTCTTGACGGGTCGGCGTGACGACCTTGCGGAGCTCGGCGAAGACCTGACGGATGAAGAGGGCGATGCGCGCGAAGACGTTCAGCTTCTTCGCGCGCGGAGCGGGGCCGCCTGTGACGACCTCGCCCTTCGGCTCATCCTGGACCATCGAACCCACCTGATTACCTTTCGTGGTCAGCTTGCGCTGACGCTTCTGCGCAACGCGAACGCTGCACGAGCAGGGCGGACAGGAATCGAACCTGCAACCTGCGGTTTTGGAGACCGCTGCTCTGCCAATTGAGCTACCGCCCTAGAGACCGGAGCCTCGGGCACCCACACTCCTCGCCGTGACCTGGAATCCGGGGAATGCCCGCGAACCCGGGCACGGCAAAAGAATGCAGACTTCAACCTGCTCTCTCCAGTGTACGCCATGGGTATGGGGGCAGGCGAACCCGCCTGCCCCATACCCCGCGCTCAGCGAGAGCGCCGAAGGCTCACCCGCGCGAGCGGATGAGCTTCTTGTTCACGAACTCGTCGGCCGCCAGCAGACCCATCTCGCGAGAGGTGCCCGAGCGCTTGACCGCCGCCGAACGGCAGCGCCGGCTCATCGGCCAGCACCAGGTTGATGTAGACCATTCCCGCGTCGATCCGGTCGGCCACCCGCGCGGCCTGCTCCTCGTCGGTGGTGAAGATGTAGGAGCCGAGGCCGAACGGGGTGTCGTTGGCGATCTCGACCGCCTCGTCTTCGCTCGAGACCTTGTAGACCACGCCCACCGGGCCGAAGAACTCCTCACGGTAGGCGTCCATGTCGCTGGTCACTCCGGTCAGCACGGTGCCGTCGTAGAAGGCGCCGTCGCGCTTTCCGCCGGCGACCAGCGTCGCCCCCTGCGCGACGGCACGGTCGACCTGGTCGGCGAGCCGCTCGGCCGCGGTCAGCGACGAGAGGGGTCCGAGCACAGTGTCTTCGGCGAAGGGGTCGCCGACCTTGGCGGCCGTCATCGCGGCGGTGAACTTCTCCAGGAAGCCGTCGTACAGGTCCTCGTGGACGATGAAGCGCTTGGCGGCGTTGCACGACTGCCCGTTGTTGTCCAGGCGCGCATCGATCGCGGCCTGCACGGTGGCGTCGAGGTCGTCCGTGGAGAGCAGGATGAAGGGGTCTGACCCACCCAGTTCCAGCGCCACCTTCTTGAGATTGCGCCCGGCGATCTCGGCGACGGCGGCGCCGGCGCGTTCCGACCCGGTCAGCGACACCCCCTGCACCCGCGGGTCGGCGATGATCGTCGCCGCCTGGTCGTTGGTGGCGTAGAGGTTCAGATAGGCACCCGCCGGGAGCCCGGCACCCTGATAGATCTTCTCGATCGCCGCGGCCGACTCCGGGCACTGGGGCGCGTGCTTGAGCAGGATCGTGTTGCCGATGACGAGGTTGGGCGCGGCGAAGCGGGCCACCTGGTAGTAGGGGAAGTTCCAGGGCATGATGCCCAGGAGCACGCCCAGCGGCGAGCGGCGGATGAACGCGGGCCGTCACCCTCGATCTCCAGCGGCTGGTCGCCGGTGATCTGCTCGGCGTGATCGGCGTAGTACTCGGTGATGTCGGCGGCGAAGTCGACCTCGCCCTCGGCGGCGGCGAGCGGCTTGCCCATCTCGCGCACGATGGTGGCGGCCAGCTCGTCGCGGCGCTCTCGGTGCAGCTCGGCCACCCGGCGCAGGAGCGCCGCGCGTTCGGTCGCCGGGGTCAGGCGCCACTGGCGGTACGCCTCGGCGGCCTGAGCGATCTTGTCCTGGACCTCCGCGTCGGTGAGGGTGGGGTAGGTGGCGAGGGTCTCACCCGTTGCCGGGTTGACGACGGCGTAGTCACTCATGCTTTCTCCGATCTGTGGTGTCTCAAGTCTGCCGCGCACGGCGGCGAGGAGGTCGAGGGATGCTGCGGTCGACCTCACGCGCGGGAGGACGCCAGGATGTTCTGCGCCGCCAGGCGGGCCCATCCGGATCGCACCGTCGACATGCTGATACCCGGCGCCCGCCAGATCGCTGCACGCGAAGTGGATGGGCCCGACCGGGGTGCGCAGGTCGGCACCGTAGCGGTGCAGACCTCCCATGTCGAAGCTCGCGGCGTAAGCGCCGCGCGTCCACTCCTCGCTCCCCCAGTCGCTCTCGTAGTACACGACCGGGTTCTTGGCCTCGGGGCCGTAGTAGTGCGAGAGCGGACTCCAGGATGCGCTCCCTGCGCTCGTCGGCGCTGAGCCGGAAGAGGTCGTCGGCGTTCTGGTCGGAGACGAAGCCGACGAGGGTGCCCCGCTCGTCGCCGTGGTTCGTGTTGTCGTACGCCTCGTGCGAGAGCTCGTAGGGGCTGAACGCCGTGCCCGACAGGCCCTTCTCGCGCCAGAAGGGCGTCTCGTAGACGGCGTGCACCTTGATGACGAAGCCCATCGAGATGTGCTGATGCATCTGGTTGCTGCAGCCGCGGGAGGGCGGGCACGAACGAGATCCGGTCGTACAGGACGGGCGCGAGCGCGAGTACCGCGAAGCGAGCCCGGACGGTCATGCCGTCGGCGACCGCCGTCACGCCGTCGTCGCCCCAGTGGAGGGTGCGCACCGGCTGCTCGAGGAAACACGTCGTCGCCGAGTCGCTCGGCCAGCAGCAACGGCACCTGCTGGAGACCGCCCACGACGCGCTTGTCGAGGATGAAGTCCGCGTCGACGAGGTGGGAGTACGACCCGGCCGAGGCGGCCATGAGAAGCGACTGCAGCAGCGAGAACGTGTGCGTGGGCTTGGTGAGCATGGCGGAGCCGGTCGCGAAAAGCGAGGTTGCGCACGGCCTCGTCGTCGTCGGTCTGCGACCGGAGCCAGGCATCCCACGAGATGCGGTCCCACTCGGCGGCCTTCTCGTGCGCCCACGGACGGTCGGGGTCGATCTCGGCCACCATCGCGTCGAGACGCTCGGTGATGTCGGCGATCGTCTTCTCGGTCTCGGGCGACACCGGGAACATCTCGCCCGTGAAGCGGCGGGCGACCCCGTCGGGGCCCACGTAGACGCTGTCGCCCTCGCGGTAGCGGCTGTAGGTGTCGAGCCCGAGCTCGGCGACCGTCTCGATGAGGGCGTCTTGGTCGGGCGAGACCCACTGGCCGCCGATCTCGAGCATCGCCCCCTCGATCTCGTCGGTCCACAGTCGCCCGCCGACGCGCTCGCGCGCCTCCAGCACGGCGACCGACAGACCGGCCTTCTTGAGCTCGTTCGCGGCGGTGGTTCCGGCGGCGCCGGCTCCGACGATGACGACGTCACGGGTGATCTCGGTCATGTCTTCCTTGCCTTCTCGTCAGGATTCGATCAGGGATGCTGCGCCCCGCCCTCGGCCCCGGGTCGCGCAGTCTGGGGTCTCGCGGTGTCAGGCCGCCCCGAGCGCCGCCGCGACGACGTCGAGCCCTTCGCCGAGAAGCTCGTCGGAGATCGACAGCGGCGGCAGGAACCGGATCACGTTGCCGTAGGTGCCGCAGGTGAGGACGATCACGCCCTCGGCGATGGAGGCCTTGGCGACCGCTCCGGCCAGCGCTGCGTCGGGCGCACCGGTCGCGGGGTCGACGAACTCGGCGGCGATCATCGCCCCCCGTCCGCGGATGTCTCCGATCCGCGGGTCCGTCGCCTGCAGCGCGGTGAGCTTGTCGACGAGGATGCGGCCGATCTGCGTGGCACGCTCCCCCATGTTCTCGCTCTCGAACACGTCGATCGCGGCGACCGCCGCGGCGCACGCGATCGGGGTTCCGCCATAGGTGCCGCCCCAGCCCGCCGGCGTGCGAGGCATCCATGATCTCGGCGCGGCCGGTGACGGCAGCCAGCGGCAGACCGCCGGCGATGCCCTTGGCGGTGGTGATGAGGTCGGGCACGATGCCGAACTGCTCGCTGGCGAACATGGTGCCGGTGCGGGCGAAGCCGGTCTGCACCTCGTCGGCGATGAAGACGACGCCGTTGGCGCGACACCAGTCCACGACCGCCTCGAGGAAGCCCTCGGCGGGGACGATGAAGCCTCCCTCACCCTGGATGGGCTCGATGATGACGGCGGCGAGGTTGTCGGCGCCGATCTGCTTCTCGATGAGCGAGATGGCCTTGGCCGCGGCATCCGTTCCGGAGAGAGGCCGTCGCGGTACGGGTAGGAGGCGGGCACGCGGTAGATCTCGGACGCGAAAGGCCCGAAGCCGCTCTTATAGGGCATGGCCTTCGCGGTGAGGGCCATCGTGAGGTTCGTGCGGCCGTGGTACGCGTGGTCGAACGCGACCACCGCTGGGCGCTTGGTGTACTTCCGTGCGATCTTGATGGCGTTCTCGACCGCCTCGGCGCCGGAGTTGAACAGCGCCGACTTCTTGGCGTGGTCGCCCGGGGTCACCCGGTTGAGGGCCTCGGCGACCTGCACGTACGACTCGTAGGGCGAGATCATGAAGCAGGTGTGGGTGAACTGGGCGACCTGCGCCTGTACCGCCTCGACGAGCTTGGGGTGGGCGTTTCCGACGGTGGTCACGGCGATGCCGGAGCCGAGGTCGATCAGCGAGTTGCCGTCGGCGTCGACGACGACCCCGCCGCCGGCGGCGACGGCGTGGATGGGCGCGGTGTGACCGACACCGGCAGCGACGGCGACGGCCTTGCGCGCGAGCAGCTCCTCCGAGCGGGGGGCCCGGGATGCTGGTCAGGAGTCGGCGCTCCTGCGGGAGGGTGGGTCCGCCGAGGGGTGTAGACGTCACGGTGTCGACTGCGCTCATGCTCGGGAGCGTATGGACTGCGGCACGGGCGACGCACCTGCCGTGCTGTACATTCTGGATACCACGCTGTACCGCCGGTACATCTTTCGCGTGGTCACCCTCACCCTGGAACGCCATGGACGCCGCCGACACCCCGACCCTTCGCGCACTGCTGGCCCGCGGTGATCTTCGGCTGCGCCTGGCCGACCCGGATATCGCCGCCGAGGCCCTCGACCGTCCGGTTCGCTGGGTGCACAGCAGCGATCTCCGCCGACCCTACGCCGTTCCTGTCCGACGGTCAGGTGCTGCTGACCACGGGCACGCAGTTCCAGGGACCGGACGCCGCCGCCCGCGCCCGAGTACGTGGCGCGGCTCGTGGCCCGCGGCGTCGCCGGACTCGGGTTCGGCACCGAAGTGGTGCGCGACGGCATCCCCCCTGAGCTGGCGACCGCCTGCCGCGACGCCGGCCTGCCGCTTTTCGAGGTGCCGTACCGCACGCCGTTCATCGCCGTGGCGCGCGCCAACGCCGAGGCGATCGCCGCCGAATCGTACGCGCGGCGCAGTTGGGCGCTCGCCGCGCAGAGGGCGATCGCCCTGGCCGCGCTCCGCCCGGACGGGCTGGGCGCGACGCTGGCCGAGCTCGCCCGCCAGCTGGACACCTGGGTGGGTCTGTACGACGCGGCGGGCGAGCTGAGTCGCGAGCATCCCGCGGGAGGACTCGATGCCGCGACCGCCGCGAGCCTGCACGCCGAGGTCGGGACGGTTCTGCGCCGCGGCGCTCGCGCCGGGTCGTCGCTGCGGATCGAGCACCAGCCGTTCACTCTTCAGACGCTCGGCCGCGGCGGGCATCTCCGCGGCGTGATCGCGATCGCCGCCGGCGAGCTGGATCAGGAGGGGCGGGCGTCGTGACCGCCGTCATCGCGATGGCCGGCCTCGCGTTCGAGCAGCAGCAGGGACTCAGCCGGGCGCGAGGCGCTCTTCGCGCGGGGCTCGTGCAGTCGCTGCTGACCGACGACCCGTCTCTGGCCCGGCGGATCTCGCGCGACCTGTGGGGCCCGCTCCCGGCCGCTCCGGTGCAGGTGGCGTTGACGGATGCCGCGTCCGCCCGCAGCGAGGGACTGGCGGAGCTGTGGGAGCTGCGCGCGGAGGAGGAGAACCGCGGCTCGGTGTTCTTCGGCCGAACCGACGATGGCGTCGTGGTGGTCTTCCCCGCGGGGCAACGGGGCGTCATCGAGGAGGCGTCGGCGCGGTTCGGGGCGCGCATCGGGGTGTCGGAGCCGGTCGGCTACGACGGTTTCGCGACAGCGGTGGAGCAGGCCCGCGTTGCGCGCGACCGAGGACGCGGGGCGATCACCGCGTTCGGGGAGGTCGCGGCATCCGGGGTTCTCTCGGCACTGGGACCGGATGCTCGAGCCCTCGCGACCGCGGAGCTGGCACCGCTCAGCACGCACGACGAGGCGGAGGGGACGCAGCTGGTGGAGACCCTGCGATCGTGGCTCGAGCACGACTGCTCGCACGAGGTCACCGCCCGCGCGCTGGGCGTGCACCGGCACACCGTGCGGACCCGTCTCGGACTGATCGAGCGGCCTGCTCGGCCGCGACCTGGGCTCGTTCGGGGTGCGCGCGGAACTGTGGGCGGCGCTGCAGGTGCAGGACGCCCCTGACGCCGGGCCCGGCCCGCCACATCATCGCGCCCATCCGCTCACCCCCGGGTTCGGGCGGCGGGGCGGGTCAGCCGATGTCGCCGAGGTTGTCGGAGAGGATCTCGAGCACCCTCGCGCGGGCGAGTTCGGCCTCGGAGCCTCGCAGACGCGCGACGGCCTCGACGAACACCTCGGCGAAGACGGCGTGCGCAATGCGGGAGGTGTGCTCGAGCTCATCGCGGAAGGATCCCCCCGAAGCCAGCACGAGCGAGAGGTCGGCCCGTTCGGTCAGGGGCGACGCGACGAACGACGTCACGGCGATCACTCGAGCACCGGCCGCGGCCGCCGCGGCCGCCGCGCGAAGACTCGCCTCGTTCGTTCCCGACCCGCTGATCACGACACACACGTCGGCCTCGTCGAGGTGCCGCGCTGCGATCTGCTGTCCGATGGATCGGCCACCGTCTCGGCCGGTCGTCCGATGGCCGTCAGGCGCATGGCCAGATCCGAGCCGACAGGTGCCGACAGCCCGCTGGCCACCACCAGCACCCGCCCTCGCCGCCGCGACCTGCGCCACGGCAGCGGCCACGTCGGCCTCGTCCAGGAGACTGGTCGCGGTCCGCAGCTCGCCAGCGGTGCGATCGATGCCGGCCCGGATGCCGCCCAGAACTCCTTCCGCGACATCGTGCCCGGAAACAGGTCGGTGGACCGCCTGACGTCCTCGTTCAGCGGCCAGAGCCACCCTCAGCTGGGGATAGCCGCGGTATCCGAAGGTCTGGCAGGCGCGCACCACGGTCGAGCGGCCCACGCCCACCCGGTCGGCGATCTGCTGCGCGGTCAGCTCGATGACCGTCTCAGGCTCGTCGACGATCAGGTCGGCGACCCGGCGCTCGCTGGGCTGAAGGGAGTTGCGGACGGCGGCGATCCGCGCCGTGGGGGGAACGTCAGCTGTGGACACGCGGCCCCTCCATGATCCGTCGGCGGATGCGTGCGGACGCCGCGTCGATGGCGACCGTGACGACGACCACGACGATGAGCAGCATGCCCACCGTCGACCACTCACGGTACTGGGTGTAGGAGGTGAGCATGTCACCGATCCCGCCGACGCCGATGAGCCCGAGGACGGCCGACGCGCGCACGTTGATCTCGAACCGGTACAGCCAGAACGACAAGAACGCCGGCGCTGCCTGCGGCCACACACCCCAGCGCAGCACCTGAGCGGTCGATCCGCCCGCGGCGCGAGCAGCCTCGATGGGCCCGCGCGGCACCGCCTCCACAGCCTCATAGCCCCATTTGCCGAGCGTTCCCACGCCTCCCACGGCCAGCGCGAGGGCACCGGTCAGGGGCGTGAGCCCGGTGACGGAGAGGATGACGATGGCGTAGACGAGCTCGGGCACGGCACGGATGAGGGAGAAGAAGAACCTGAGCAGCCAGCGCACCGGTGCCGGTCCGTATCCGCGGGCAGCGACAAGGCTCAACGGGGTGGCGACGAGGATCCCCAGCACGGTGCCGATCCACGCCATCTCGACGCTGCGCCAGGTCTGCCACAGCGCTTCGGGCAGCTTCGCCCACGTGGGCGCGGCGAACAGGAGCCCGAGGTAGCGGAAACACCTCACCCGGCAGGTCGGCCAGACGTGACCAGGGGATGTCGACCGACCAGAACGCCGCAAGGAGCACACCGCAGACCGCCACCCACACGAGTGCACGAAGGAGGCGAGGGTGGGCGCTCGGGCAGGATCGGACGCGCGTTCGCCGCACCAGGGGGCGAAGGAACGAGGGCGGTCATACGAGTCTCCGGCGGATCGCGTCGCTGGCGGTGTCGAGAACGACGACGACGACGAGGATCTCGACGATGATCAGCGACAACTGGTCGTAGCGGTAATAGGTGCGGACGGCATCGATGAGCAGGCCTCGATGCCGCCAGCCCCGACCAGACCGAGCACGGTGGACGCGCGCACGTTCAGTTCGAACACGTAGAGCGTCTGCGAGACGAACGCCGGCCACGCGTCGGGGAGGGCGAGCGTGCGGTTGATCTGAGCCTGCGACGCGCCGGCGGCTCGACCCGCCTCCAACGGACCGACATCGGAAGCGTCGATGGCCTCGGAGACGAGCTTCACGATGATTCCGACGTTGAACAGGACGAGCGCGATGATTCCGGGAAGCGCGCCGACACCGACCATTGCCACCAATACCGCGGCGTACACCAGTTCGGGGACGGCGCGCACGACGTTCAGGATGCTGCGCAGCACCCCGCGAGCCCACCCCGCGGGGTTGGTCGGTCGTGCCGCCCAGGAGCTCAGCGGCAGCGAGACGACCGCCCCGACGGCGGTGCCGATGATCGCCATCTGGAGCGTCTCGATGAGCGCCGGCACGGTACGCGGGAAGAACGACCAGTCGGGTGTGAGCAGCTGTGCGATGCGGAGGGCGCCCTGCTGCCAGTTCCGCGTGATCGCACCGAGGTCAAGGCCCACCCCGATCACCGGCAGGCACATGACCACCGTCGCCGCGACGACCGCGCAGGCGACCGCCCACGGCACGAACCGGCCGGTCGGCCGTGGCGGCACGGACGCATCGATCGGTGACGCCGTCATCGGTCGAGCCTGTCGGCGGACGTGAGGGAGCGGCCGTAGATCTCCTCGAAGTCGGCATCGGTGGCATCGGCGGCGGAAACCGTCGTAGACCACTTCACCCGAGCGCATCCCGATCATTCGCGTTCCGTACGCGCGAGCGAGATCGAGCAGGTGCAGATTGACCAGAAACCGTGATCCCGAGGTCTTGGTTGATGCGGCGCAGGTCCCCCATGACGCCGTGCGCCGTCGGGGGATCGAGGCTCGCCAACCGGCTCGTCGGCCAGCACGATGTGCGGCTGCTGGGCGAGAGCCCGAGCGATCGCCACGCGCTGCTGCTGCCCTCCCGACAGCGCCGACGCACGATCCCACACTTTGGGCAGGATGCCGACGCGGTCGAGCGCCTGGAAGGCCAGCTGGCGGTCTTCGTCGCGATACATCCCGAGCAGCGTCCGCCACAGCGGCGTATGCGCCAGGCGACCGACCAGCACGTTGTTGAGCACACTCGTTCGGCCGGCGAGGTTGAAGCTCTGGAACACCATGCCGATGTGGCCGCGCAGCTCTCGCAGCGCGGGCCCGACGCTCCGTCGACCCGACGCCCGCCCACTTCGACGGTTCCGCCCGTGACCGAAACCAGACCGTTGATCGTGCGGATGAGAGTGGATTTCCCCGATCCGGACAGGCCGACGACGACCACCAGTTCGCCCGCGGCGATGTCAAGACTCACGCCGCGCAAGCCGACCGTGCCGTTCGGATAGCGCACCGAGACGCCGTCGAGACGGATGCCCCAGGGTGCCGCGGCCTGCGCCGCGGCACCCTGGGGAAGGGACCGATCGATCACTGGAGTCCCAGCTGCTGGGCAGCGCGGGCCACGACATCGAGCGAGCTCGGATCGGCGGGCGCGAGCTTGGTGATGGAGTAGATGCTCTTGAGCACCGCGGATCCGTCGGGAGTGGCGGAGTAGTCGGCGAGCGCCTTCGTGATCTTGTCCTGCAGTGCCGGCGAGAGGTCCTTAGACACGGCTACGCCGTCGTTGGGGATCTCATCGGTGAGGGCGGCGAACACGACGACCTTCTTGCCCACGTCGGGCTTGTCCTTCGCCACGAGGGTGCGGGCGTCCCAGAAGCTGAAGCCGACCTGGGCGTCACCGTTGTAGACGGCGAGGACCGAGGCGTCGTTGGCGGTGACGGGCACCTTCTGGAAGCCGTTGTCGATGTCGACGCCGGCCTCCTTCAGCGCGAGCATCGGATAGATGTAGCCGGCGGGAGAGCCCGGGCCGAGCACAGCGACCTTGGCGCCGGCGATCTTGGTGATCGAGTCGAGCCCGGCGGGGCCCTTCAGCGCATCGGCACCGTTGCAGAAGCTCATGCCGTCGCGCTCGACGATGGGCGTCGAGCAGTACTTGTCGGGGTCGTTCGTCATGAACTGGCCCGGGTAGGTGATGTTCCCGTTGCGCTCGGTCTGCAGCACGACGGAGGCGCCGTAGCGGTCGTGCGCCTGCCACAGCTGCAGCGACGGGAGGAAGCCGATCTGCGCCTGACCGGCACCCATCGCCTCGACGGCTGCTTGGTAGTCCTTCGACACGACGCCGGTGACGGGGATCCCGAGAGCCGTACTGAGCATGTCGGTGAGGGGCTTGGCGGTATCGACGAGACCGGCCTGATCCTGGGAGGGGACGAGGGCGAGCACGAGCGAGGTGGGATCGGCGGCAGGCGCAGCCGATCCGGAGGAAGCCCCTGCGCTGCCGGAGCAGCCGGCCAGGGCGAGAGAGGCGACGGTGGCGGCCAGCGCAGCCACGAGACGGATGCGACGAGTGTTCATGATTCCTCTGCGGGTTCGGGTGGAGCGGGGTTTCGGGAAGGAGGGACGCGGGTCAGTGGCTGCGTAGCGCGACTCGGCCAACCAGCGCTCGATCTCGGGAAGGAGATCGTGAAGGCTGACCGGCGCGGAAGGTGGGCCGTGCCGAGGGGTCGTGGTACCCCCCGACGAGCGCGGTCTGGTGGCCGCGGGCGTGTGCCGGCGCGAGGTCGTTGCGCCAGACGTCTCCGATGGCGAGGGACGGGTGCGGCGGGGTCGAGCTCATCGAGGAGAAGATCCAGGCCCGCGGGCTTGGCGGCGTCGGTGATGACACGATCGAACAGACCTGTCAGGCCGAGGTCAGCGAGGGCATCGTCCAGTCGCGTCGCGGGTGCGTTGGTGAGGAGGATGCGATCGGCGTCGGCGTCGGCGAGGACGCGCGCGAGACCGTCGACGGGGACCAGGGGCGCATCGGGGCTCGACAGGAGCGCACGACTGTCGGCGTACGCGGAGGCGAGGAGGTCGTCATCGATGCCGTGCGCGAGGGCGACCCTTCGCACCGCGTCGTACCCGTCGATCACACCGGCCGACGACGGGCTCTCCCATTCGTCGGCGACGGCCGCGACGACCTTCTCCGCCGCGACCGGGTCGGCTGCATGACCGGCGGCGGCGAGGGCATAAGCGAGGAGCGGGCCGTCGCCGAGGGCGACGGTACCGTCGAAGTCGAAGATGAGGACGGGGCGGGTCACGAGAACTCCTTGTGGACGAACTCCCTGTGGACGTTGCGTCCATACTGAACGAAGAATGTGGACGCTTCGCCCACATTCGCGTGAACGTCGGATGAACGGGTGACCGATGAGCACCCCGCCGCCGTCGGCGCTCTAGCGTGGACCGGTGACGATCGACGACCTGGATGCCGCCGCCGCCCGCGCCGAGTCCGACCCGGCGGCAGCGTTGGCCCTCCTCCCTGGCTGACCCGCTCCCTCGCTGACGACAGCGCCAACGGCAGGTTCGCGGCGTGGGGGCCGATCGAGCGCGATCGACGAGAACGTCGAAGGCCCGGTCGTGCCCGCGCCGATCTTCGACGAACTCCACGCGCGCGCGGGGCTCACGGCATCCTGGCCCGTCGGCAATGCTGGACTGCTGCACGTGTATGGATACCTGCTGTCGAGGACGCCCACCCCCTACGGCCTGAAGCGCGAACGCTGGCTGACCGGCGAGCTCGCCGAGGCGTGCGGGCTCGCACGCGACGGGCTCTCACCCTGGGGGCACTCCGACACGCTGCTCGCCCGCGCCCACGGCGGCTGCCCGCGTGCTTCTCTCGCGCGACGACGTACAGCACGAGCGCGTCGGCGAATGCCGCGCCGTCATCGCGGTGGGCGATCCGACACCCGCGGGCACCGCCGCCCTGGCCTACGCGCTCGACGGACGGATCGTGACCCTCTTCCCCGTCGCCGACCCCGAAGCCGTCGGTCGCGACCTCGGCGCTCCCCGCCTGCGC
>JAGISJ010000097.1:0-29000 GCA_023375725.1 Nephotettix cincticeps
GTTTTACTTTCTCCCCCTATATGATAGTAAAAGGAGAAACTACCGTATTGTTTTCGTCAGAATTTTAGAATTCGAGTTTTTGATGGATATATCCACTTTATTGCCCCCCGAATTGAATAAAATGTTGTTATGAAGTGATGTCTGTCTGTGTGTCTGTCCGTGTGTGTCCACAGAAGCCTAGAGACGAGACTATTGATCCGATTTTCATGAACTCGATGTTGTAACAATCGACGGTGGAGCATTTAATTTTAGATTATTAAGGGTCTTTTACTACTGAAATCCCCCCAAAAATGTGGAATTATAATTTTCAAAAAAGCAACAACAATTTTAAAGAAAATTCTATGAATTGTAGTCCTTTATGAAGCAAACAAAATGATAAAACCCGCATTTCCCAGAACATCGGGATTTAAATATTATGGGCTTTTAAATGTAAAATAAAATAGTTTTTTTAATTTTCTGGATTAACAATAACTTGATAGAACAATTTTACAAATTAACACCACCTTAAACAACTAAACAAATAATTATTCTGAATCATTAGTCTACGACTAACGGTTCCAGAGAGAAAGAAGTTCAATTCAAGTCCGTAGTAGGCGTTGTCTGAGGGTATCCAATGAATGTGGATGGATACTTTTGAAATATTGAATCTATAATAGGATATTTAAATAAAGAACAAAATATATTATGTAGGTTTATTAAATGTTAATTTATTATGTTAGACTTAAGGGAGAAAGTATGTGTCGGTCCACTTATACGTTTATTTGATTTACACTCTAACATGATTATTTCGCAAAGTTTCTTGGAATTAATCCAAAAAAATGGTATGATGTTTATGACAGTACAACGGAATAATAAAGTTTAAATTTCAAAGATAGCTGTCGTTCGGATTTGTAACATGAATCACGGTATTAAAACGGAAGGGAAATTGGCGCACAGGATGACGTTGATGTATAAATAAATAAAAAATAACAGGTCATTATTTATTTCAAGATCATTGCACTCATATACATTGATCCGGTAATACTCTAAAATTTCCTAAGGTTTTTCAACGATTTTTAACTTTTACCGTTTCTTACAAAACACGCACAAAATAGAAAATAGATGTAACTTATTTAATTTAAAGTCATCTAATTAATTTAAGTTATTTCTTATGAAAAATGCGACTCCAAATCCCCAACATTTATTTTATAGATGTAATCTGATTGGTTTTTCGCCAACAGCTATAGTTGAAATAGGGCTTTCATGGTCTTCAGGCTTGTCTGATTTCTGACAGTTGCTAATCAACTCGTCTTTATTAAGTTCATCCAATTCCTATTAAATCTAAAAACACGCCCAACAATTTACATTAACTTACCAAGACAATTTCAAAGAGGAGGCCAAAATTAAACCGATTCTCATGATTCTCATGTTTATCGACAGATTTTGACCAAACTTGTCATATATTATTGATTTGGAAATTCGCTGAGTACGCAGGTCTGCTGCGACGGGGGTATTTTCTTCTTTAGGTGCCCAGAGACCAAAAACAATAGTCGTTAAAATTTTTATATATATATATATATATATATATATATATATATATATGTATATATAAAACAGAGTCATGAAAATCATCATGAGTCATCGAAGTTCAGACAAAAAACTATAACTACAAAGTTAACACATTTTTATTCTTAATTCATCCTGAATTAAATAAACGTTTTTCTATGGTTCATATAAAATTAACCTCTGAATAATCGACCGACTATGTAATATTTTATCAAAGTTATAACCAACTGAATGTTACTTGATTCTCACAAAACATACAAAAATATGTAGGAGATGAGAGTCGACGAAAAATGAAGCAGTGAGAGGTAAAGTAGACGTCTTAAGATATTAGAATATTCTTATTTCTATAATTTCTATTTATTCGTATAGGAATAGGACCTACGTTGAAGGAATTTGGTTGATTTTTTACTAACTCCAGCTAAATTTTAAATTTAAAAAACATTTTTGTTATGTTCCATTTTTTACAAGATTCCCCCGGGTATAAGAATGTTACAATGACTCTATGGCTCTATTATTATTATTATTATTATTATTATTACTATGTTTTATTTTTATGTAAGTAAATATTTTTTATATTAATTTTGGTATACTATGTACAATCATTGTCAACAGCAATAAATATATTATTACATGTAGCTTTTTAAAACATTTTGACAGGGAACAGTCTTGGCCCTAGCACTTGTGTTGTTACTAACTACAGTAACGTCAACTGTTGTCAGATAGGTTACTAATGGTGACTGGTGATGAACCGGCGAACCTCGGTTTGTGAGGTAAGAACAACAGGTAAACAACTGTTTTACCTCGGTTAGGCCAATCTAGGCTTTTTGGATTCGTATTCGAAGTAAAAGAGCATCTAAACACTCGTAGATAACATTAAGATATAACAGATCTAAATAGTATGTTTTATCGGTTTATATTATAGTATACAACAAAATCTTTCGTTATATACTAGTCGACTAAAAAAATTGTCATAGACGAATCGGCGTTAACAATTATTTTTACAGTTTTTGAGATTATTGTTTTTAATTCATATATTCTAATTTTATTTACAATGGATCAAACTGAAAAAAACAACGAAAATAAAATTAATGTATAATTCAAGAATAATCTGAAATAACTGAAAACCAAAAAAGCTTTCCTTAAAGCTCCTGTTGGAAATGTAAATTGATTTTTTGATCAAAAACAAAAATGTTCTTTTAAACCTAAGTTAACGTTTACGAATACATCTGATGCTAATTACTCGTATGATTGTAGATTGATAGGCCTACCTGGTGTACTGGTGTTGACCTGTTGCCAGTAGGCCAGTGGCACACTGTAGACTGTAGACTGAGCCAGGTGACGGCGAACAGGTTACAACCCCTAATCGATGATACCAGAGGGGGTGGGCAGAGGGCAGGGCGTAGGCTTCACTCTCCCGATTACTTCCTCTTATCACACCCCCAGCCCTTATCGCAGGGTGTAGTCTACCCAGTGCCCTTTTACTATTATTATATGTCCACGCCACCGGTCGTTCAACTTGTAAAATATTAATGAAGCGTAACTAACTAATTAACAACGGTTATAGTAGTATGGAATGAGTGTTCTTCGTAAAGTATGTAGAACTGATGAAACAGGGCTGTATGAATGTGAGGAAACATAAGAATAGGGGGAATTTTAAAACTAAGCTAGTTAATATTTTTGACTGACGAAAGAAGTAAAAAATTAAATATCCTCACACCCAAAAAGAAGTTCTCTGTAAACATTAATTTTCTAAATCACAATATGATTTGTTTTTACGTGCTCTATGACTTTTTATCGCGATGTCATTTGGGCATTCAGGCATTGCTCATTGCATTACAATTGTAAACTCATACACTTTCCCCAAAAAATGTAGGTCACATGTCTGTGAACACGGTAACTCTCGTAAAAATGGTCTAATCGCGACCAAATTTGGTAGATATATGTAGTCCCACATTTATTCAGAAAAGTTCATAATCCTGATACATCGGTGAATCGGAAAAGGTCGTTTGGTAGGGCTTTGTACCCCAACACTTGTATTTTGAGTTTTTCATGTGTAATTAAGAAAAAATAACAATTTTTACCTTTGACCATTAGAATCAGCCCAAAAAACTACTCTATCTTTGGAGATTACTGAAACCAGGAGCATGTCCCTACAGTTTCGTGGCATTTTTTTCCACAGTGTGAGTGGAAAAAAGCAAAATAGGCTACTTTAAGGCACTTTGTAGGTAGTTCTGTCCTTAATCTTCTAAACAAATAAACTTTGTGCATAATAAACTATTTATGTGATTATCCAAAACTAAATGACTATCACCCAACAAATCCTAATAATTTACCAAATAAAATAAATCCTAACAATTTTACCTAACCACCTTTCGTGACATCGTAACTTAAGTAGCAAACACTAACCAGACAGGGTGATAAGTTTGTAAAAGATAATAAGAAATATAAATTTATGAAACAAGATTATGGTAAAAGGGATTGTAAGGCTGCAAGGATCATAAATAGGAGAATATTTAAAAATCAGTTTCTTCCTTATTATAACCGTTTCCATGAAACTTGGTATGCAGTGTAGAGTCCCATCGTCCATCAAATCGTACATAATAAAGTTAGGCATTGCCAAAGTGGGACGGATTAAAAAGATTATAATTTTAATGGATTATAAACTTTACAATCCATTCTTCTCTGACATTGCACGGATAAGGGGCTATTTATTTATTTATAATAAATGCCGCGAAACAGGCTTTACGTCCAATTACATTGTAGCATTACAGTAATTAATCATTATTTGGGAGCAAAGATGGACAGTAATATTTTCTTCACTGCCACTTACAAATACATTATTTCCATAATCTTTGACAATAGATTTAAAAAATCCATAGTCAAAGCTATATACTAATATACGCTACCAAATTATAATGGATAACACGTAGATCAAACATTTAGAACACTTTAACAATTAGAATGAATAGAGTGAAGACAAAAGAAGAAACACAATATTTTTAACAACAACTATGGTGAAATAAACAAATGAAATATAATCACAGTATCAGCCAAAATAAACAGTACTGAAACTAAATCAGCTGTAGTTTCCTTCTCGATTAGCTGATTCAATTGGTGATTGTTGCCATGGCTTCGCGTTCATTACTTTTTTTCTTATTTGAGGTTAGTTTTTGTTAACATGGTGCTAACAAAAGTAGAAAAAATCGTATCTTTTATCGTAGAGCATTATTTTCGCTCATACGGAAATGGACGTGCGGGTGGTCCAAGTTTGTCACACACTGCTTTACGTTTTCAGGAACATTTCCACAAAAAACCGCCTAGTAATGCGTTGATTCTTAGTGTTGTTGAAAATTTTCGGAGAACAGGTAGTGTTTTGACTCAGCGAAAGTGCTTTTCAGGTCGCCCAACTACTTTCTGTACAAATGAAAACCACGCAAGAGTGTTGCAAAGTGTTACAGTCACCGAAAAGAAGCCTAATGCGAGCTTCTCTTAAACTGAATACAGAAATACGTCAATAAGAAGAATGTTCAAAAATATTGATGGTTTTCCCTACAGGATACAAACTTCCAAGCTCTATACGTAGAATAAAGTATTACCATTTCAGTACTGTTTATATTGGCTGATACTGTATAATAACAATAATAGGCTCTAATAATAAAAGATTTTACTGCATTTAACTTTTACAGCAATAGATGACGCCAAAAATGGGTCTAAACTATTACGTACAGTAGTGAATAACAGAGAAGAATAAAAAACAGATGCAAAATACATGTTAAAATACAGAATACAGATAAATACAAAATAAATGTCAAAATGTAGTAAAATAAAATACCCCCGTCGCAGCAGACCTGCGTACTCAGCGAATTTCCAAATCAATAGCATAATAATAATAATATATCACAAGTTTTATCATGATCTGTCAATAAATATGAGTATTATTTGCCTACTCTACATAGGATTAACATGAGAAAGAGTATGCAGGTTTGCTGCTGTGAGGAACGCTGAATGTAGGCGTTTCTAGCGTAAACAATTTATATTTTTACCATTTATATCAAATTTCATCAACATCTGTCCACAAATAAAGGAGTTTACCCAAACTCTATATGATTAACATGGGAAAAGAGTATGCAGGTTAGCTGTCATGATAAACACATAAACTATGATTTTTAAGCATAAATGTATGGATCTCAACCACATGAATAAGCTGAATATCAAGTTTCATCCAAAAATATTAGATAATAAGTGAAACATTAATTTTTCCTTATCCTCCATAAGATTAACACATTGCAGCACCAAAATACAACGTACTGTGTTTAGATTTTTTAATATCTCGGTAACCGTTGGAGATAGGGAAAAACTTTAGGGAACTAAATTGTGTAGCTTTTTAAGGTGATTCCAATAGTGAAAGATAAAATTTGATTTTTTTAATTACATGGGAAAAACGCTAAAAAACCATTTTGGGGGTACAAACCCCCCCCCCAAACTACCCCTTCCGATTGTCCGATATGTCTGGTTTACGAACTCGTCCGAGCAAATGCAGGAACACACGTCTATATATATATATATATATATATATATAAATTTTAACGACTATTGTTTTTGGTCTCTAGGCACCTAAAGAAGAAAACATAACACACGGTCCTTGGCTTAAGTCTTACCATGAGACCTACGGTAATAGCTTCTTCCATATGGAAAATTCGCTAAAAATCATCAAGAGTGTAAAAAGGATTGTTTACAAATAATTTTTACAGTATATCTTTATACATATTTATTGGTAATTCTTTTAAATCTACACTAGTTTTACTGTATATCTTCAAACCAATAATTAAATACAAACAAATATGAACAAAAAGTTAACAAATATCTAGATAAATAATTATTAATAGAAATTAAAAGAAAAGGCTAGTATAATAATTTACTTAATTTCATTGTGGGTAGCCTCTGGATCTTTGAAGAACAAAATTATTGTGGTTTAAAATATCTGTCTGTCGAGAGATCCTTCTTTAGCTTTTGTGACTACACATTCGTGTGTTGCTGGAATACATCTTAGTCTTCAATATCACCGTCAACTGTTTATATTACACTAAACACTACTATTTACACTAACATTACACATCAAGAACTCAACTATTATACAAGATGGCCGGGGGGGTGGTTGAGTTATAAATAGTTGTGTTCTCGATGTGTAATGTTAGTCAATTGGTGTAAATAGTTGTGTTTAGTGTAATGTGTAAACAGTTGATGGTGCTATTGAAGACCAAGATGTGTTCCAGTAACATGAAATGGCAGTAGCCACAAAAGCTATACAATGATATCTTGACTGACAAGTATTTTAAACCACAATTTTACTCCATTATTTAGTTTACATTCCTTTAGCACTGTTAACAAATAAATCTAGACAAATGTCATTTACACCAAGGCTATTATAAATTTTAACAATTTTATTAACAGGCGAATTAGCTCCTAGGTTTGTGCAAAAGTAGTGGGGGATAACAGGATAACTACAACGAGAGTTGTGTCGAGGTACGTTGAATTGTTCGTTTAGCTAAGAGATATTATTTAGATTCTTATTGCGGACATTTTCCATCACGATATTATGTAAAACAAAGTTTCACGACGTTTCGGGATCTGGAATCTGATCCCGTCCTCAGGTTAACTAATATCTAAAACATAGCACAATTAATTAACATATAATCCGGACCAAACCGGTATAAAGCAGAAAACATAAAAGTTTAAAGCAGTCAAAAAAACTTACAAACGAACCATACACTAACCATTACACACAAAAGAAACCAAACACGTCCGCTCGTCACGGAGACTCAAAGACAACTGAAAGGAATGGGCGTGTCCCACCGGAACCGGAAACAAAATGGCCGCCGCCAAAATCCTAAATCCAGGCGAAACACGTCCAAGAGGATTTATTATTATTATTTTATATTAAAATGCAAATCCTATCTAATGTACATGAAAAAATTAATTGTAGTACAAGTTAACTTTACAGAGCAAAAAAACAATTATTTTATTGAGGACGCCGGGATCAGATTCTAGATCCCGAAACGTCGTGAAACTTTGTTTTACATAATATCGTGATGGAAAATGTCCGCAATAAGAATCTAAATAATATCAATCCACCATCACCAATAATGAATTTCAAACAAAGAATAGCTAAGAGAGTTGCACAGTCAAGCGACCCACCAGCCTGTGCACGGTCCTTGATCGTGGATTTTGGTGAGATAATATTACACCTCATGGAATAATTGTGAACCAATTTATGAGCATCAGTTTCCTTGTGAAAGACACAGTAAATATTTTATCAATATGAAACTTGACATTACGATCACTCCAATATAATAGACGGGCAATGTCCTCTTGAAGTATTAAGCAGTCAGAGATATCATTAACAGGGCAAAAAATTTTCAAGTCGTCGGCGATAAGAAGGTATTTACATTCAACAATGTCATTAATGAAGATTGTGAACAATAGTGGGCCAAGGTTCGAACCCTGAGGCACACCTGATAAAGCCAGAAATTCTGAAGAAGAGCAACCACTAAAAGAAAGATACTGAACTCGGTTGATAAGAAGAAAAAAATAATAAGTGAATTACATAGCCCAAAGTTATTTAGCTTGGAAAGAAAATTTAAATGATTTACTATGATTTTTATGATCATTTACTTAAATGATTACTGGCTGGGTGGTGTAGTGGTTGTAATACCCTACTAAGGTCGGCGGATCGAATCCCGCAAGGTTCGAATCTGGACAAAGTCGCCATTTGTCATTGGGCTATTTATTAATTATGCTTCCTAACGACAGGTCGACGTTAGGTAGTAACAAGACTGCGGTCTGGACCGTTCCCCATCAAAACGTTCAAAAATGCCTTTGGCGTAGAAATACACAATATACACAACAAAGTAGAAAGCTTTTTCGAAGTCGCTTTGGATGATATCCACCTGAGCACCAGAATCCATAAAAATTACGCCCCTAAAAATTTCTACAAAATATTTGAACTTGTTTTCTTTTGTTGTTGGTTTAAGAAATTAGATAATTATGTTTGAAACAATAAATTTTTAATCATATTTAGATAAAATTTAGGGAGTATGATAGCTTTATTGAAGGTTAAAATTTATTTCAATTTTATTAAGGGGGAAATTATTTATGTCAGTCTACTAATGCCGTTTGTTATTTTTATGATACAGAGAGACTTCTTGCAATCACAATACTTACTCTTTGAAAAACATTTCCCGCCGTTCGCTTTCTGCGTGCCACCTCCCGCCATTCATTCATCCTTACATGATTTTGTTTGGGTTTGGTGTTGGTTTTAGTTTTTGGTTATATTGTTTATAGTATACTGTATGTTACGTTTTACACTCAGTCCTGCTCCGTAAACTTATCCTTATATTTTATAATATGTAACGTTAGAGGAAGGAATGTAATTCTTTCTTACAGATTAATTTTGTTTTGGTTTGTTTCACTGTTATAAAGTTTTATCAATTCATCGGTCGAGCCTTATCAGAAACCAGAAGAACCTTCACTCAATTGAAGCTCACTTAGAATTCATTAAAAGATACTGTAATTACTTTTAAACATATATCTAAGTCATTATCATGGACACATTATCAGTTACTCCATCCCTTAGGAAGTATCCTCAAAGGAGTAGGAATAAGGTAGGCCTATGTTGTGTTTATTCTCCAAATTTTGGTGTAGTTCTTGGTAGGCCCAGTAGGGTTAGTATTTAATTTGATCAATATTATATTGATCACTCTTTACCCAACAAGGTAATATCTAATTAATTTACATTAATAAGTTCCTTTGTGATCAAAATATTTTGTGAAAATAACTAACCTGTTCTATTTTACACAAATTTTTGTTCATTAGCCTGTGTAGAGAATTTATTGATTTTACAATTGATAAACTGTGCCTAAATACATTGAGAACTTGTATGATAGTAGTATAAATTACTAAAAATTTCTAAGACAAGAAAAACAAGAGTTGCAGAGGTTTTGAGGAATCACGTTTTTGGCCACAATTAGGCCTAAATCAGCACTATATAGTTTTCCTAAACTAGATAGAAAATTGTGCTCTTGCTCACATTTCCCGTTGCCATTAAACATTTGAGTTTTGCCTAAAAAAATAGAACCAGCCTAACCACTTTTTCATAAACTAGAACCAAATAATTCAAAACGTTTCATCTAAACTATCTAAATGGAATATACCATAGTGTTATTATATAATATGTATACACCATATATATATATATATAAGTTTTACATGGATAGAATATTCTGATTGCTCATCAAGTCCTGTTAACTTTACATTACTATTACAAAAATCTCTTCTACAACAGGATTCTTTGAAACCTTTTTTACGCCATCTCACCTGAAGGGCATTAGTACCAGCCCTGTTAAACTGACAATATAGTATTCAGCCAAACTTGAACTTTTTTTTTGGTCTGTAGATCTTGATGTAGATAAAGTACCCGATGTACATTCACCGTGTTATGACGCCTCACACCAAGGGTAGACCTAAGTATTAAAGTTTGTTACATTTTCACACCCGTGGCAAAATGTACATCGGGTATTGTATTTCATGTGGTAAATAATCTCATCCATAGGCTAAAGTATACAAACATTTTAAATTATAAGTTATGTTATTACATATAAGTTATGAGGTTAATGTACTCAGTTAACCTGAATAATGTAATCACATATTGACCGATTTAATTGTAGGTAGTAAATGTAAAGTGTTGGATTTGCAGAAGTGTTGACAGTAAAAATTAATGCTTATTTTTTATACTAACAACAGCCTAACTAAAGTTGAGAATCACTGCACACCCAAAATAGCGATATTGTAATCAAATTCAGTGTAAACTTAGATAGCCTGAGTAGTAACTAACTCATTTGCCTTTATGAATTTGTATACTTCCTATGTTGTGATTAATTAAAAATTAAAAATTTTTGTCTGATTAAACCGTTTCTGGATTATTCACATGATGTACAGTAGGTAGTAAATTAGTTTTTAATAAGAAAAAAGTAGTATTAACAAATTATTAGGCATATGAGACGTTCAGTTTAAGTAACATTTTCCAGAGAGTTAAGTATTGGTATGATGAACCAGAACTTTCAATGGAAGAGACCCCAGAAGCAAATAGGAATTCTAAGAAAACGGATGATTCTGATGAAGATTCGTCACGTGGAAAGGAGAACAATGAAGATATTAATCTTGTGGATGAAGAAGTGGAGGAAGAAGGGGATAAAGAAGAAATAAGTGAATATGAAAAATTAAGACTAAAGAATCTAGAAGAAAATAAACGAATTATGATGTAAGTGAGACCCAATTGTTACTCTGAGTGATATAAACCAATGCTGATTTCACTACATGAAAATTTTGAGTTACCTCCTTCATGAATTACGTACTTGGCTAAATTGGGCTTAGTTGTAAATGATGCTTAAAATCTGATGTTCTGGAAAGTGAATTGCAAAATTTATCCTTCTTTGGTTTGATTAAGCCCAATCTGAGTTATTAGTTAAATTGGATTTTTTTAATTTTATCAAATTAATGGGTTTAATTAAATAATGATTTATTCCTCCATTATCAATTATAATGTAAGGTACATATTCTTAGTTTAGGAAGATACTAGCTACTGTTATAAGTAGTGTGGCTAGTTTGAATAAGACAAAAAACAGATTAAAAACTAGAAACTTATTAGTCCAGTCCTTCAAGAACTGTAGATAAGTTGCCCCTCACAGCGTTCTCATTGGAAATAAATAAAATTAATGCACAACTTATTGCAAAACTAAAACTAAATTTTAAAGACATAACTTAACTAATTCATATACTGAAATAGGTTATTTATTGAATAACACGATGGAGTAGTGATACATCTCTAATCTCAAAAATCCATGAAGTGAGTTTTCTAAAATTTTTCTCAAATCCTTTGACTGTTTAATTTTGACTGGTAATGCGTTAAATATTTTACCGCTGGAATAATTAAAGCTTCTTCTAAATAAAACTTTTTTAACTTTAGGCAGCCTGAATAGGTTTTGATTAAAGCCTCTGGTCGTATAATGGAATTTGTCCGATCCTACATTCCCAATTCTGACATAAAACAAATGTAGAACTTTATAAACATACAAATGTTGCACGGGAAGGTTTTTTAAATGCTCGTACAATGGAAAGGAACTATCTCTAATCTTTTTCCCAGTTATAATTTTGATGAAATGATTTTGCGTAGTTCTAATTTTCTTGATTAGATAATTGTATGTTTTACCCCAACAAGAGATACCGTATTGAAGTCTAGAGTGTGGTTTATACACCTTTATGATGATTTTTTTCAAAATGTGGAACATAATATAGGTAACTCCCTTATTTTGAAAATGTCAACTTATTCTGGGGTAAAGCTCACAAAATATTAGAAAAAGGGATAGAATATGTTTCTTAGTCTAAAACCTTAAGTGAGCCTCTATCTTAAGTGAGAGATATTTTGTGGAAAGTAATTTGAGAGACGTAAAATGTACATTAACAGAAATGCAGCCAGGTGGAAACATCAAAGTAATGGCACAAATTGATTAATAATCCCTCTAATTGATGGAATATGGTATGCAAACAATAAGAAAGATTTTGTTTATTCGCAGCTTATTATCGAAAATACATCATTAGATTAAAAGAAATTGTAATTTCCAGAACTTCATGTTTTTGAGACTGGTATTAACATGGAATGTCACCTAAGCTGATTAATGATAAATTGATAACTTGCTTGATTGTCCTAGATCAAGTAAGTTTGAATTCTCTTCGGATAAATAAAAATACATAGGCCTACTTGTACAATAACAATCTCATCTAATCCAAATTCAAATCTGAAGTACTGGTAGTCTAATCATCGGAACTCACTCACACTAGAGACAGTGGAAGTTTTGTGCTTTACCCAAAAGCAGACAAGCACTGCACAGTAATAGTTATTTGCTTTGGTACCACCAATGCAGGGTAATATTTTACAGGTGCCAACAATATTTTCATACTCAATACGTTAGATTCATTTGGTGATGTAACACCTCAGTCATTGGCTGTGTTGTTCATCACCTAAGACCCTTTGTAAAATACTATCTCTGGATCAAGGTTACTACTAAGTTAGAGATTATATTTAATATCATCAAGATTATTTAATCTAAAATTATAGTTGTGTTGTTGAAATGCACAGGGAACTGGGGCTTATAAACCCTATGAAGCAACAAAAAGTAAATGAGAAGAAGACCAAGCCAAAAACTAAAAGAAAACCTGCTCCAAAACAGTAAGTAGCTCCTCAAGTTTTTAGCAAATTTCCTACAGGGAAGAAGCTATTAACGTAGATGTCATAGCAAGACTTAAGCCTGGAACCATGTTATTTTGTCTTCTTTGCCCAAAGGCCAAAATCAATAGTCGTTAAAATTTATATACATATATATATATATATATATGTGTGTGTGTCTGTGAACACGATAACTCTCGTAAAAATGGTCCTATCAAGACCAAATTTGGTAGAGACGTGTATTCGTACATTTGCTCGGAAGATTTCGTAAACCAGACTTATCGGTCGATCGGAACGGGTAGCTTTGGGGGGTTTTGTACTAAAAAATTAGGGTTTTGCATTTTTCATATGTAATATAAAATTGTTTTGAATTTTATGTTTCACCATTAAAATCAGCTTAAAAACTACACAATTTAGTTCCTTTAAGTTTTTCTCTATCTCCAACAGTTAGCAAGATATTAAAAAATCTAAACACTGTAAGTTGTATTTTAGGGCTCCAATATAAATCTTATGAAGGATAAAGAAAAAATAATACTTCACTTATCAATCAATATTTTTGGATTACACTTTGTATATACCTTCAAATGGTACAAATCCATCCATTTATGCTTAAAAATCATAGTGTATATGTTTTTCATGGCAGCTAACCTGCATCTGCATACTCTTTACCCATGCTAATCATATAGAGAATACTCTTTATTTATGGACATATGTTATGTAACTTGGTTTAATTGGTCAAAATTAAAAAAGGTTTATGCTAGAAATACCTACTTTTAATATTCCTCATAGCAGCAAACCTGCATACTCTTTCCCATGCTAATGTTATGAAGGATAGGCAAATAATTCTAATATTTATTGACAGATATTGATCAAACTAGTCATATATTATTATTGTTATATTAATGCATTGGAAATTTGCTGAGTACGCAGGTATGCTGCGACGGGGGTATTTGTACTATTGACTAAGTTAAAATTATGATCTGCCTGATTTATGTTTCAAAAAAATATTACCCAAAATGATGGTGGACAATACTAACTAACTTTAATATCTTTCTTTAGTAGTGCTTCTAAAGTAATAAGGCAATATTTATCAAGTTATTGACAGATTTACAGTTTTAAGAAAACAATGAGAGGATCTTCAATTAATTTTTCTTATGAATTATTTCTATTTTCAACAAAAATCGGATTCATAAATGAATAAATTGGACTAAGGAAGTACAGTAAAACCTCGTTAATCCGGACTAATTGGGGCTCCAAGTCGTCCGGATTAACGAAAGTCCGGATAAAAACAAATAATCATAAACGAAGAAAGACATTGATTTTTGGGTACCCCAAAAATCACCTTTTGCAGATAAACTTAAATAGTAGGTATATTCTGAATATAAAAATACATATTGTACAAACAGTACATTTGAACAAAAATATACACTTGGTATTAACGTCCATACAAAAAATGAGACAACGAAAAAAGACAAAATTACTTTGAATATGAGGGTTGAGGTTCGTCCTCCAGTGACTGAACTGGTTTGAAGAAGGAGTTGAACTTCATTTGCCTTTCTTTTGTGTTAATTTCACAATTAAACAACGCAACTAAAACGTGCAGTGCAATTGACCTCTGAGGAGCAACTGACAGCCTGACACGAGCAGGAGAAACACAATCGTGTGACTAAGCTACTGTACTATTGGCTGACAGTAACCATGGTAACGGCACGTACGCCTTGCGCTGTGACCGCCCGCGCTCGGCACACGCACACTCACATTGCCGGACGCAGTCGTACAGTGACGATCGTATGCTACTAATCAGTGTTCTGCGCATTAAAACTGCGGTCCAATGGCTGTCCGGATTAAGCGAAGTCCGTATTAATGGGGTCCGGATTAACGAGGTGTTACTGTATTCTATTTTAAAAGGATAGTGGTAATATTGTACTTTTGAGATTTTTAAATCCGATATTACTGAGCTTACGATTAATTCACATCTGTTACTGAGCCATTATTATTTAGACGACACCAGTTTGTTTTTTGTTTTATAAGGCTCAAAAATATTAACTTTTTCTCAGCTAAATGGTTTATTATGTACATTAAGGTTTCTAAAATAGTTAATATTATGTCAAATAATTGTTAGTACTGTATTTAAACAAAATATACATAAATTAAAATCTGTAAACAGCTTTTTCTTGCTTTATTGCTTGTAAGGGTTTTGGAAAAATTAAAAAATATATATCATCACGTTTAAAAGTAATTTTAATTTTTATTATATAACTATGGACTACAAGGTACAATAAAATGTATTCATATAATGGAAAATAGGTTTTTTCATATTGCTGTGCATCTGTTAAAACTACTAATTTTCAAATGAATTTTCAACAAATTTTCAACAATCACTTTACCCTAAAAACCTATTTAGTAACACCAACTTTCAATGGTTGACAATTTAACGTTTTTACTGAGTATTTGTCGATTGAGGACAGGGGGAATATTTATGCCACAACGATATGAACTACTAGGCTGTGAAACCGGTAATGAGCTCTGGGCGGGGCGGGAGGAAGGTTGTGAGAAGTATGGCACAGTAGAGGCACTGTGGCATAGTAGAGGCACTGTAGCACAGTAGATGCTGTCTCCAAATTCCTGCCTCTTTTTAAAATGACGAACAAAATAATTTCACAACAAACAATGATCACGCCATGACTACTTTTAAAGTAGTCATGGCTGGAGAGGTATTGCACGAACTGTACGTTATCTCTGCTAAACTGGCAGAGTACTAAATTTATTAAAATTGTTTTGTCTAAAGTCCTAAGCTAATCTTTTGAAATTTTAAGCTGCATAATGTTCAAACTGTTGACTTCCACTGTCAGTGGAAATCCATCTGATCCATCTGGAAATCTGTAAAATTTTGGATCCAATTTTCACTTTCAGCTCAATTAAAAAAATGTTGACAAAACAATAGACCTACTTTCTCTATATACTGTATATAAAGAGGAGAAAAAAAGTGATTATTGTAAACACTGACGAACATCAACTATATAAAGTCTATTTGATGTAAGAAGTGACAGTGTTGACAGCAAAATAATTAAAAACAACTGTTAATCTATACATGATAAAGTCGAATGGCCAATAAACAAGTAGATGTACACTTAAGAACAGAATGGTTCGAAAATGAATTATATTAATTATGCATTAATTTTGTTAATGAGCAAGACTGTAAAGTGAGCATCCTCTGTTACTGCTAATTTCAGCCACTGCTTTGACAGTTATCTTACCAGCTGGCTCTCAATGGCAACAGCATGTGTCTATCCATGCTAATACTGAAGTGTGCCTAATGCGCCCTTAGGTCAATGCCTAGTGTGTCTATTAGAAAATCCCTCCTTGATGTTTCTCAAAATTGTTAAATGATGTGGTAAAACATCAGGGAGTGATGGAAAACTGCCAAATTAAACATTCATGCTCTTCCTTAAATGTAGCCCTGGATTAATCTTTTTTTAAAGTCCTGAGGTGAATTGAGATTTTTCATGATAAATATAACAAACTTGTATTATTACCTGCATCAATCTTGGAGATTTTAGTTTAAAATTTTGTTATTCTTGAAAATAATCTAGGCCCCATATTACCATTCTTATGAGGATGTAAATAAGTTTTCACATTAGATTGGGTTATTTAGGCTCTATGCCATTCTGATGTGTGCCATTTATTTTTTATAGCTTTATATTATTAAATTGAAATGCAATCCTATTCAAAGTATTTATATTAACATAATTATTGAATGTTTTTTTTCGTTTGTGAGGTAGATACTACTTTTATAGAGAATAGTGTATTTCACATAATATATGTTTAGTTTACTTGGAAAAATCCTCTCTGATGTTTATCTATAATATTATAAAGAAAAGGTGGTTTCTGTATGTTTGTGGGTTTGTTGTGGCAAGTAAATGCGAAAAATACTGAACCGACCGGTTTGAAATTTTACACAAAGGTAGATCTTAAACTCATGCAACACATAGGCATACTCATATCCTTAAAATCCTCTCGGGCTACGCCCTGTGAACATCCTAAGTTTCAATGTTTACATGTTTAGAGAATGAAAACATAAAATTACTTCAAAGTCAACAGCTGTGAACACTAAAGTTTGACAGTTCGAGAAGCAGAAGACATGGTTGCTGTAAATACCCTGGGATTCAATGTTTACAGTTTTTAATGTCAACATCCGTTTACTTTACATTTTGACAGTTCGGGAAGAAGAAGAAATAAAGTTGATTTTTCAGATAAACTGCTGGATCGAAATTAGTGAATTGTATTTGAAATAGTGGAATGGTAGATTTTAAGTTTTTTCCGACGACTGTCTCTATTACATTAATCCTTATCCTCTCCCAATATTTGACAGATGTAACTTTGAAATATTGTAAACACTCGTGTTTTATCATTTTGTAAACAATGAAGAATTAATTAACAATAACAAATGTATCAGTAGAGCCTACACCTTTCAGCCTTTTTAACCCGTGCGAAGAACGGGTACTTTGGCTAGTTACTTATAAAATAATTCATTTTATAATGATTCAGGATCGCTGAACCCAAGAAAAGATCTCTGAGGCTTCTAAATAAAACTCCAGAAGGCAAAAATTTACCACTTGTATTTGAAGAAACTCCGGAGACTCCCGAAATCAAAGAAAAAACCAGAATAGAAGAGGGTAAGTGGTCACAATCCTGTAACTGCTATTAAGCCGCGTTTACACGAGGCCAGTAGGCAGGTAGGTTACCTGAGCAGGTGACCTGAGGCAGGTTACTGTCCCGGGGACCTGCTGATGATCCTGTCCACACGACGTGGGTTGTGAGCGAGCCAGTTAAATGTGGAATATGGCAGAGAGTGCATCTTCAGTGTTATCTTATGATGACATACAAGAAATTACGCGAAATCTTATACGGGAATTTGTAAGCGAGTCAAGTGAAATATTATTGGAAGAACTGGAACTGGAAGTGTTCCTTTTTCCATTATTCCTTTCATTATATACAACCACTTTACATTTGGCACGTATAAGTCGGTTGTACTGTAGCCTGATTTTGCACTTTTCACTGATTTGGCCATTTCACCAGAGTAAGTGGCTTGTAAAGCTTTTATTTTAGATTTAACCTCAGTTATTCCAAACCCTTCAATTTTCATAGCGGAAACTATTTCGCCAAGGGCTGTCTTGCGCGCATTCTTGTTCTTGTAGAGGTCAGTAAACTTGTGCCATAAACAAGGCCGGTCCTTATAAAGTTCCAAAAACGTAATTGTCATCTCTTCAGACCAACGTGAAGCCATTGAATAACTACAGTTTTATACAAAATATAAATGTTAACAATTTAAAACATGAACAAACATCCAATAGCACTGGTTACTGTTTGTCACAAATAAGCTCACTTGCTCTGTTCGACAGACTGAGTTGTCCACACGGCGTCAGTGCGAGGCAGGTTGTGCAACAGGTCAGTTTTTGAGTGGTGGGGGGGCAGGTTGTCTACTCCTCGTGCAAGTCGACCTGCCAAGCATTTTGGCAGGCAGCTGGCCTGTAAATTCGAGCTTGGTCGTCCACACGGGGAAGGTTACTTGCCTCAGGTTACCTGCTTCGAGAAACCTGCCCGCCTACTGGCCTCGTGTAAACGCGGCTTTATGGGTGCTGTTAGTAGTGGAACATAACATATGGGCAGCATGCTGGTCCAGGGGTTGAGTATCTAGGGTTTCGGCTCTGAAGTCCTGAGTTTAAAATCTGCCTATCATCAACGATCTCTTGTCATGTAGTAATGCTACAACCCACTAAATCTAAACTGAAATAATGTAATAAATAATTATAGAGGATGGTCTAGACAGCCTTCAGTTGAGGAGGTAATGGAAAATAAGTTAGTTTGTTTACCCTTTGATACTTTAATTTGTTCTCTGCTATGGAAAACTTCCTTTCCCCAAGAGCTCCATTTTTATTTTCTTCAACTGCATTTAAAATTAAGTTTATTTGTGCTTCACCTTTCACTCAATGTAAAATATAGCCAATATATTAAAAAAATATGTATGGACGCCTATGGTCCACAGCCCCCAGCAATCAATTTAAAGAGTATTGGTGATGAAAGCTACTGGTGCCCATAGGCGTCCTTGCATCAATCAATTGCTACAAAGACCATAATATGTTTTAGATTGAATAGTTAAACTTCCACATTTGAGAAAAACAAAAATAAAAGGTAACACTGCAAGATTACAATATATATTGCATTTATATATTGTCCACAATAATCATAATCAGTTTCTGGAATGTAATCACCATCACCACTATCCTCAAAAGTACCGTCATGAGGAGAGACATAATTTTCATCAGAGTTATAATACTGTTGGTCGATCTCACTAACAGTATTATAACTGGATTGAATTATAGACTGTATACATTTATGTAGTAACTGTCAAATTTTCAGTTTTTACTCTTTGAAGGTCCTAGATTTTCATCCATAATTTTTACTATTACAAACACACGCAAAACTGAACGATCACGCCTAAAACATAACCAAACTCATCAACAATAACACACTTTAGCAGAAAAACACATGAAATTAGCTTAATTAATAAGCTGATAATTTAGCGGCAACGTCGATCGGCGTCCGCCTCCAAAGAGTCTAAATAGTTCTCGGTAAATTGTAAAAAAATCTCGAGGGACTTAAAATATAAAGCAAAACGTGGAAGTGACAACTTTGTCACTTACACAATTTTGTACCTTATGACTTGATAAGGTGTAAAATTGTATACAGCCTCGTTGGTGGAACTTTTATCATTAGAGGGGTTTCCAAGCTCAGGATCACTAAGGGTTTTCATAAATTTTTTCCACCAGCAAAACCCTGCCTTTCTTCATACACCTATGGATTACTTTATTTTATACCGTATTACAAATCTATACATATTTTGCATAAATAAGAATTGGTTTCAAAGTTAATTTTACTTTAATTTTAACTCATTGATATTAATTAAATATGAAAGCACAATAACATGAGTGCCTTACTTGTAAAACTTATTCGTCAGTTCACATTGTGTTGACATTAGAGTTTTCACTGTTGTAACAATTCAAAAACAATCAAGATCCTATAGTAAATATGTAATCAAATTATGTGTTAGTCAAATTTCGACAAAATTAGACAGTTAAACAAGTTTTTCATTAGGGTTAATAGGAATAGAAATTTCTTATTTTATTCTTTTTTTAGAATCTCTTCCAATGAATGAAGATGAAACAATTACAGATTTTCTTGATAGTTTGAAAGTATCTCTATCCCAAGGAACCTCGAGTCAAACCAGCATGGATTCTACTGACAGGTAACTTAAGTTACTGTTACCAAAAATTTTATCTTATTCTGTGTGAGTGTAGGGGTTTTTTATTAGAGTCAAGTCATGTAAATAAGTATTCGGGTAAACTTCTTGACTATCAAACCAAGTATTTGCAATTTTAAAAGAAAAAACATATTAAGTAATGTTGCGTGAATGTTAATTAAATAAATAAATAAAAGAACGGAGGACCTTTGCGGGTTTAAAAATACATTTATTATGAAAGAGAAAATATAACAATACTGATGCGGGAAGTGATGAGCGATGAATGAATACAACAATGAATGATCAGATGTTTGTGAACAGTGTGGTAACAAAGAGTTATAAAATAAAAAATTGAATATGACAAAACAAGTAAATAATATTATTAATTAAATTCTTTATATAATAAACCATTTGTCAATGACTTTTTATCCGGGCATTGAAATAATAGACCAACAGTGAAGGTTTTCATTATTATCATCAATAGCTTGTACAAAACCATGCATAATCAATACTAAGCAATAAAAACCGTTAACTTATGTCTTATAACGGATCACATATGGGTTTGTCCATTTTGTACCTGAAAGGCATCAACTGTTCCTGCAGAGACGTTTTAGAAGTTATGTTCTTGTCATCAGAAATATAAAACACGACAATATAAACAAACAACGATAAAACAGTGCTGTCTGTATACCTACTTTTTACCCGATCACAGTCATTGTTGGAGATGAACTCAAATGTTCGGAAAGTAGTTCGTCGAAAAGCGATGATAAGGATTATTAAATTAACAAATAGTTGGACTTTTCCAACGCGTCTTGTGTTTAAAATCTACACAACGTTTCGGGAGTTGGATGAACTACTCCCGTTTATTAGTAGAGTATCACCAAAGTATCATTTGATTTGAAATTAAAATTGCAATCTTTTTTGTATCTTGTAAAAATTTTATAAAGTTAATGGGTTTTTTGTTATTTTAATTAAAATATTTTTAACCGCCGCCATTTTGAAAATATGAAAGCAAATTCAATGATACTTCGAAACTATTTGTCTCTTTGACCAATAAATATGTGTGCAAAGTTTGGTTTCTATATCTTAAATAGTTCTTGATATATAACGTTTTTTGTGAAAAATACAAAATGGCGTCTAGCGGCTAAACGAAGGATTTTTTGACAAATGGTTATAGGTAATTTTTTGTTTATTTTGATGAGCACTATCACCCCTCGAAGTTTGTCCCCGACTTTAATGAACACCCTGTAATATGTATATAAATTTTAACGACTATTGTTTTTGGTCTCTAGGCACCCAAAGAAGAAAAAACAACATAGGCCCGGGCTTAAGTCTTTCCAAGAGACCTAGGGTAATAGCTTCTTCTCTATGGGGAATTCGCTAAAATGAAGTAATTTCTTTTTTCTACTTTATTCGAGCTACCTAAATCCAAAAAGAACATTGGGAAAATAATATTTTGATTTTTTTCAACCTAAATGAGCAGGGAGTGTGATTTTTAGTAGCATGGGTTAAGGATTAATTATATATGTGACTTTAAAACACTTTGTTTACGTTGTCTGTAACATGTATTGATGACAATAAATACTGTTAATACCTAAATTATATTTTGAATTTATATTTTATGTTTTTTTCTAGTTTGATCCAGGACATGAGAAATTTGGAGTTAGCAAAACTTGAAAAAGTTACAAAGGCACGTGTTCAAAGTATGTGTGTTCATCCAATGGAAAACAACCTTCTGATTGTGGTTGGAAGCCAAAACGGAGAACTAGGTAAATCCTTGTGAAGCTATGCAGTATAAGCTACTTCTAGTTGTAAGTGTCAACATGAAATAGCTTTGTAATTTCACATATTAATACCACAAACTGTTTCTATGGAAAACAGTTGTTTTTACTGTCCGCTATGAGTGGAAAATAATGTCTTGGTTTTAAGAATTAATCAACCGTAAATTTTAACTACAATAGCTATTTAAGGCAGTACGAGCAATGTTAAGGAAAACTAAAATCCGCTATGTCGGCGCTAGTGTCGCCTATTTGCTATGCTTATTTGATTGTTTCATGCAAGCTTCCTGGGTAACTTGTTTAAGATAACAATTCTGTTTTTTTGTGCATTTTTAAACGTTCGAAATGAGTGTAGGTTGATGGTGGCCCAACCTAGACCTCCAAAATGACATATTTTATAAAATTGTCTGATCAAAACCGTGACGTTAAAAAATCATTTCCCATAGTATACCATACATTTTCTTATTTAAACATTTCACATAGGTTATGTGAAAAAGGTCTGTTATTCATCCGCGTTCCCAAAATTGCGTCTCGTAAATATAATCGGTTTTCCCATACTCCTTGCACGAAAAACACAAAATTTTCAAATTAATTACTCTGTAACTCGAAAGGTTTTCAATAAAAACTTGAAAAAATTATACTAAAGCATATTTATGATACAATGAACAAATAAACGTTTAAATTAAGATTTTTTAAGATAGTCGATTTAATATACTATACTCCATTTAATATACTTAATGTATTCTAACAGATAAAGACGTATTTGAATTTGAATCAGTTTAATGTAATTAAGAGTTGATTAACTTAATCTGTGTAAGTGTAATTATACAAGCAGAACGGATAAGACCAAGGCTGGTAATGATGATTGTTTTGCATTGGGTATTATTTTATTTCGTTAGCTAGCCATCTCACTGTGTTACCATATGTTGGCAGGCCTGTGGGATGTAAACAATGATCAGGTAGGCCAATTCCACCCACACTTACGCCCCGTCAATTGTGTGTCTATCAGCCAGAATGATCCCTGCGAGTTATTTACCACTAGTTTTGATGGCACTGTGCGCCGTGCTGACATCCAGAAGTCTGTCTTTGAGCTGGTTAGTCTTTGCTAATCATTTTTATTTGCTGATAATGTATGGGGACATAATATTATTTTATTTTAATTCTCCAAAAACAAATATAAATAAATGTAAATTATTTAGTACAGTGGAATGTAGATAATTCAAACTTCTGTAATTCGAAAACTTCTTTATTTCGAAGTTTTGTCTTGGTCCCTAGAATTTTATATAAAAACAATGTTAAAATATTCTGGTTAATTCGAATATTTGGATAATTAGAATTTTTGCAGTATAATCTATAAAGAGAACAAGTCATTGTGTGCGATTTTCCTGGAAACGACGTTCGGGCATCCTGTAAGTAGACTATTTTTAGGTAGATCAACGCGCGCACTCCTGCCAACCCCTCACAGCACGTACACCTGCTGTTGACTGGTCACATGATACCCCTCCCCCTCACCAGTCCACTACTGCTTGTAAATCACAACATTGACATCTCTAGTCTGTCACTACACGGCGCCGGCGCAGTTCAGTATCGTGTGTATCATTGATGGTCGTTTGTTTCGATATTCGTCGTCTTTGTTTCGTGTTGGCATTTGTGACTTGGTCTGCGTTCATGTTAACACGTTGTGTGTATGAACTGGTTCGCTTCGTCAAAGCGAACCTACAAATCTCTGACGTTGCAAGAATAAATAGCGGCAATCAAGGAGGTAGAGAAGGGATTTAAGAAAAAGTTTGAAATAGCTAAAGTTTCGGGATCCCTCCAAACACATTATTGACATTTAACAAAAATAAGGATTTTCAAACAATAATATCTTCATTAACCTAACCTTTTTTAATATACAATGTTAAAACATGATGTTTGACTGTTTATTTCAAGCACTTGCAAAAAATTTTCAAATTCGAATTTTTGGATAATTCAAATTTTTTTTCTGGTCCCTTGAGGTTCGAATTATCCAAGTTCTACTGTAATTAAATATATTTTTCTAAGTTGGGGCTATATTTTTATTATCATACATTTTCTTAAACTGAAAAGTATTTTTTTATGTAGGATATAAAAGTCATACATTTATATTAACAAATTTATTTTCTAAAAATAAAATAAAAAGTGCTCACACCTCACGAAACGGCAAAATACTGCTGTGACTATCGGCTGAAAAATCAAAACAATGTTAAATAACAACTCAACAGGTAAGCCAACCAAATATTATTTTATTATTATTTATAGGTTAGCCAAACAAAACAATATTTATAAATGTATTTTAAAGGAAATAGCAACACCATCTATGAGGAAAAGTTGGAACTATGTGGTGAAATACTATGTATTTACCGGTCGGACTCGTGGTTTGACATTCAGTCCGCATTCAGCATCACGAGCCCAACTCGTGTGTCTACCCCAATGGGTTAAATGAAAAATAGAACTCATGTTTAGGCCTAATTTATGGTAAACGTTCATTAAAAGACAAAAATATGCAGAATATGGGGTGGTTACAATTATATCCTCTGTAGTATACCAATTTTCTGTAGGCAAGATAGCTTAAATTATTTATCGGAGACTTAATTATAAGAATAGTATCACACTTTATTAAAATTTCTAATGTTCAAATTTTTCTTCTTTAGGTATACCAAACTGACGAGAAAAGAAACATGTGTCATGTAACATGGCACACCCAGATTGATGCCAATACTTTGATTGTTGCACACGGTAAATATATAGTTTTATCTCTGTTATAAAATTTCTTATAAACAAAAAACTTATCCACTGGCTTCTTTTGGACTGTTCTCCTTTCCAAGTAAGGAGTTGTAAGTAGCATTTTTGGGGTACAAAACCTTCCCAAAGTACCCGTTCCGATTGACCAATATGTCTGGATTACGAACTTGTCCGAGCAAATGTAGAAATACACGGTTCTACCAAATTTGGTTTGGATCGGACCATTTTTACAAGAGTTATCATGTTCACAGACACACACACACACATATACAATATACATATATAAATTTTAACGACTATTGTTTTTGGCCCCTGGGCACCTAAATACAAGAAAATAACATGGAAAATAAGTCTTGCCATGAGACCTACGGTAATAGCTTTTTCCCTATGGGAAATTCGCTAAAATTGTGTAAAAACTTTCTGAATTTAATTCCACAAATGATATTGACAGGCACGGGAGAGGCTGGCTTGGTAGACCTGAGGACTAAGTGTGTCGAGCAATGGTACCACTGTCATCCTCGTTCAATGCGGACAATCCATCTACACCCCACCCAGCCTCGCCACTTCCTGACCAGCTCTGGCACTGGGTATGTAATTGGGGACTGATTATTGCTCTTGGAATATATTATATATGTTACTAGCAGTCCATTCTTTTGTACAGGTTCTATGACTATTATTATATTATTATTAGAGACTAATCGGTTCTGTTCAATTTTATGATTAGTTAGTTAGAAATATACTATTGAATTCAATCAGTTCTTTCTTCTTAATTAGCGATAGTGTTAAATACACGATTGTGAAAAAATATAGATCAGATATCTTTTGTATTACATGGCACATTGTCGTTTTGCTCATTTTTGAGGAAATTTGCTTTATGAGTATTAAATGACCTTTTTTCTCACTGTAAATCGTTAAGTCTTAGGATTTTGTTTTTTTTATGTTGGTTGTCCTACGTATCGGCTTGTGATGGGAGTGTATGGCTTTCCATCGATGTTATGGGTATGAAAATTTGATTTCTTTTGTTTCTTTCTTTTTTTTTTTTCATTTCTTTTACAAGTTTTTCCCTGTCACTTTGATGTCGTATTGGTTTCGTGTCTGGTGTATTTTGTTCTCAAAGACATTTTGTTTGGCTAATATGTAGCTTGGCAGTTCAGTTTAGTTACCTTGTGAGTTTATATGTACAGGTATTTCACTTATCAAATACCATGAATCAATAAAACTATAATAATTTACTGTTTAATTTTTGTTTTGAAAGAAGCCAGCAAGTAACATGGAAAATAAATTTTTGCAGACTAAACCTAGGTAGGCGGAAAAAAGAACTACGCAAAATAAAAAGCCGTACATTGTGTCACTTAACCACCAGCGCGCCACCACTATTAGCGCGAACCACTATTAAGTTTTTAAGTTTGGAAAACGGAATTTATGTAAATACGGACTTTGACACTAAATAAGATGATTGAAACCAGCTACGGAAGTAATAAACTAATTTTATGGCTAATAAATTAAAATGTAACTTAAGCCCTTCTACGGCGGAAAGTTAAAAAAAATATTAAGTTTAATATATTAATCAATTAGTATTGAAATTTAAACAATAATTAAGTATATTAATAATTTTTTGTATAATATAATAAATAAAATCATATATTTTTTCTTTTTATAAATATATATTTATATATATTTTAGTTGTTCTTAATATAATTATTAATATAATTATTTATATAACATTAAAATCATCGGATATAGAGTAATAAATATTGAAAATTGTCCATATTTTTATGGATTTTATTTTTTTGGAAGATGTTTTTGTTTTTTTTTCCGGATTTTTTTTTTTTTATTTTGTTTTTTTTTAAGACTTTTTCCACTGACTATTAGTTTTTAACTTTTTTTTTTTGTTTTTTTTTTTTAATGTTTTATTTTTTTTTTTTATTTCTTGGTATCTTGTTTTTTAAACTTTTTTTTTTTTTATTTTTTCTTTTTTTTGTTTGTTTCTTTTTTTTTTATTTTTTGTTTTTTTTATTTTTACTTTTTTTAATGATTATAACATTTCTTTATATTAAATCTATAATAATCATTTTTTTTAGTTAATTTATCAGAATAATATAAATTATTCTTTGAAAATTTATTTAATTATAAATCATATTTATTATTAGAAATATTTTTTTTGTTTTAAAACGAAAAAAATAATAATAAATTATAAATATATAGTTGTTAGACGTCGAGGTGTATAAGCGAGGCATATGTATTATAATAAGCAAAGCAGCAACGGATATCAGTGTTTTGCTCATACCACCCCGGCTCCTAAATCCACATAACCCGCGCAAATAACCTGACCCGGCGGCCTACATTTGACAGCTGAAGGCGAAAAAATACGTGCTTAGCAAAGTTCAGTTATTACTGGGAATAGGAAAATCTTTAGTTTTGTAGTAGGTACATGTCTCATTGATCTGAAAAGTATTAAAGTTTACGATTGTTAGGTATAAACGCGGTGAAGATATTTGTAAAAGGAGAAAACATATTCAGACATTGTTTGATCTCCCTATCCGCTCTTTAATACAAGTCTATATTACTTGAAGAGATGGATTCATGGACATTAGATGTTTTTAAAAAAATAATGTATGTTGTGTTTCCTCTGCTGTCACTTGTGTGTGGTGTTAATACTGTTGCCCTGTCTGTTGACCAAATATTAAAAGGAGTAGATTTTGATAATCCGGATCGATTCATATAGAACCTCATTTCTGTCTTGGTTAGATTTTTCACGTTAGAATGGTTTTTTTTGTCTTGTGTAGTTTGTAATTTTTTCTTAAGACCAATAAACAAATGTAAAAATGATTAAGTTTATCACGATCCATAAATAAGACAGACCGGTCCTTGAATACTGGTTCATACAGTCCATATATTTTATAAATAACGAAATTTATATTCATGGTCTATTTGGCGTTGTTGTAAATTAGCACTAACCTTTAAAATGTTTAATTTTTTTTAATCTTTAACTGTTGGGTAGATAAAAATCAACCTGTCGGTCAGTTTGTCCAACTCACTGTGGTTTATGAAAAATGAATAAATGAGTAATTGAGTAGAGGTAATGTAAATATCAAAAGAAAAGAATTATACCCCCACATTGCTCCTTTTCCACACATGAAGCTAGTACTGTTACAATCTTATACTGTTGAGGTTCGAATACACTCTAGGCTATTTTTATTACTCTTACAGGGTAGATCAAGACTAAAACAATTTTGTTTTTATCCTTTATATTTTGTTCCTACTGTCAAAAAAATACTTATTGCTAATGTATGAGTTCCATGTTCCTGGACCCAAAGTTTGGTTTTTTTTGAAAATTTTGGTGAAATAGAAGATTTTTATTTTCTTCTTAACTAAATATCAGTTTTTGAATATATTAGAAACTTTATTTGGATTAAACTTTGTTTGAGTATAGGTTGTGTATTGATTTTGTTGTATTGTTAGTATTCTCCGTGTCAAAAATTATTTTAATAGGTTTAATTTGATGTTTGGTTTCTTGATAAAGCTGTCCTAGTTGGTTGTTTTTGGTTTGTATTGTGTTCAGTGGTATGTTGTAAAATTTCGTTGGATTGTTGCTGCCAATAGTTACCAATTCAATTGGTTGGTGGCAATTCCTTTTGTCTGGCTTTGTGTTTAAATTTTTTTGTTTTTAACAGTCTTCAGTAATCATTGGAAGTTGATTATGGTGTGTGTACAGTTTGGGTCCCGTATTAAATTTAAACAGTAAATATATTGTATTATAAAATAAGACAATCTTTTCTTTTTCGTACAGGTAAATTCCCGAACGCTCTCAAAATGCTAAAGTTATTCCGATTTACAAAAGTGGCTTAAAATGATCAACGAACAATTTCAGCCCTACCTCGCTGCTGTCAGTTGTAGATAACATTTTAGAGAAGTGTGTCAAAACTCAACTGACCAATTACCTTAATGCAGAGGTAATAATTACGGATATCCAATATGGTTTTAGAAAAGGGAAAGATTCCTCAGATGCCTTTTTTTACTTAAACAAAATCATTTTTGAACTATTGACTGGTAGACAACACGTTTTAGTTTCTTTTCTTGACCTAACAAAGGCTTTTGACTCTGCATATATGTTGTACCTTAACAACGTATCCCCTAGTGTCAAAGACTAAAACAAATCATCTGTTGTTTTATTTATGTTTATATAGTTGATGTTTACATCGTTCTTCAAAAATATACTTGTAATAAATAAAAGTATATTCCATTGTTCTTTTGAAAAGTACTCTTTATTTTCTCAGTTACAGGTATGTATATAAAGTTCAAGGATATAACAAAATAGAAATATACTATTAAGAAA
>JAGISJ010000098.1:0-28912 GCA_023375725.1 Nephotettix cincticeps
AAACTAAAATACAAGAAAAATTAAAAAAAAAATAAATTTTCTAAAAATGTTGTTGTGGTAAGAACATATAATGGTTAGAGTACCTAACATCCAGTGTGAAAATCACAACGCATGCCGCCCAATTTACCTCAGTGCGATATTGTTTGTGATATTTGTAATGCTCTATTATGCGTACTTAGGTATTGAATACAGTATCAGGCAAAAGATTTTACACGGACTCGATACCGTAAAGTATAATATACCGGAACCACGTGTGATAAGAGAACAAAACCCGGAAGCTAGTGTGCAAAATAAAGAAGTGATCATTTCTGATGAAAAGAGTGATAGGGAAGCAAAGAAAGAGGAGGATGACAACAATGAGACGATCCCTTCCGCTCCACCGTTAAATTTGATTTACAATCCCACAAATTCTAACGGCCCCAATTTGTTTGGTCAACATGTACCTCCGCCGCCATACGAATCGGTCACCAACAACGGTGAATATAAACATAAATTAGCGGATTCAAACATTGAACAGTATAACGCGTTTGGCTCAAACGATTTGGAATGGCACAAAGTGTTTGATGCGTTCAATGAGAAACGCATGGAGATGGCTTTCCAGTGGACTCCACCTCCGGTGGAAGGGCGTCCACGGAATAGGTGTCTAGAGGGAATAGATGCGTTTGTAAAAGCCGAACTGCATCCTGTAAATGAACAAAAGATTTACAGATTTCTAAAATCCTTTGTCGCCCTCACCAATCTTGTGTATGCTGAAATGTCTGACACAAAAAGAATACACGCGTCCGACCGAGTGTCAGGGGGTGATGGTGACAAGGATTTGATCAGTATTGAGTATCACAAAGAGTTATTTTTAAATTCCTTTCATATATTGATGAATGAATACATGCCGAAAACCCAAATAGATAACAGGATAGTCCCGTTCGGTTATGACTGGTTTATATTCTCAGGCCGCATGACTTATGCAGTTATTAATGCTCATGTAACGTTGTGTTCGGCTGTCGATAAAACACCGTCAGCCCGTCCTTATTACTCTGAACATCTGTCTATCGGTACAGCCCGTGTTGTAAAAGGATTGAAGAACATTTGTAAAAATTTTACAGAATCGCTAGGCTATGAACGGTACAGTTCGAATTGTGTTTATATCGGGACGGCTTTTCTATACGCGAGTCTATTGGAAAAGGCTTGTGCTCGAATAACGGCGGCGAAGGTGGCGTCGATCGACCCCGTCAACGGTCTATTACCAGACTACCAAAAAACACTTGATGAAATCTTAACCGACAACCGTTATGACGCTTTTAAAACTGTTATTGATGAAATTGGCAGATCAACACTGCCACCGGCCAAAGTGAAAATGCACAAAGATGTTAAAGACAATAAACTCCTTTCGGCCGGGGCTCAGCGAGGGGACGTGACATATGACGGTGTCTATAATGACAGAACATTTTTCGCTCATCGTAGATTACGTATGTACGCGTATATACACTCCTATTGTGAGCAACTGCCTTCCGTACAACTGCTGGTGCGTGAAAAACAGTTGAACGACGAAAAGCTGGCCGCACTGTTGCGAGCCATAGAACCGATGAGCGACGACGCGCTGTTCTACTTCAATCTCCATTCGCGAACGGGAGGGTTTAAATTCCGCAATGGTACAGCTCTGTTTGCTGCATTTGGCCTATCCAAGTTTAGGATTAACTCAACTGGAACATCATACGGACGAATATATTTAGCAGACAAGGGGAGGATACTCTTTGTTCAGAGCAGCACATTTACGTTTCATTCCATAGGGCAGTTGAGCGACCTGGCATACGGTGAAGTTGAAAAATCCAACCGAGATTTAATGCCCGCCTGGTTGATGGGACAGAGACCGCTGTTCCTCGCTGAAAAGAATAAACTAGTAGATATACCTTGCAGTTCACACTTGGAACCGTGCGTAATCGACACTGGTAAAAGTAAAGATTTGAAATTGAATCCGATTAAAAAGCGTAACACGACCGATTATACACCGACAGAAGCGTCGAGCGCACTGGTCGCTTTCGAGGAAAATAACATTGGCGCTGTATTCACGTCCGTACGTGAAATAAATATGGATGTTTGTTACAGCAGGTGCACGGTGGCCACTCCTTTCTACACTTTTACAACATATTTTTGCATTACGAGGTGCAACAACAACGATAATAAAGATGACAAACATATTTGGCTCAGTTGCTATACGGGTTGCTCGGAGCGAAATAGTGATTCAAACCATGAGACGGATGGTCGATACGAGTTCAAACATTGCTCGGTTCATTTGTATTTTCAAACTGTTGACGGTAAAGATTATAACGGCACTTCCCTCAAGGTGGAAAAACGAGTCGGTGTTGAAAAGAGGGTAAAAAGCAAGTCAAAGTATACGATAGATGAGTTGGAGAATGTTTCTCTATCGGTGAGGCCCTTTGGCCATAAGTCGAGCGCTGCGTTGCCGGGTTCAATTACGATTTTGTACAGACCGAAACATTGTAAACAATTTCCATTGCCAAAATTATTTGAAACCCGCAAGATATCCCCTCGTGTAACGGTCACGGAACCGGAACAATACAGAGTGCAGGTGGACACAAGATATGTGATTTTTTGTAATGCGAGACAAAACCTGGTCGTACTGTTGGATATCGTAGAAAAAAGAGCATGTATAGCACCTATTTGCTCAAAAATAGAGGACGACCGTAATGAACTAGATTCGTCTGATTTGTTGGATAAAGCGTTTTCTCTTATCAAGTCAGAAATTTCAGGAAAACTAAAACTCGAGTCCATCGCCAACAACCGTGTATATGCATTTATAGCGGATGAATGATTCGAAGCTCGTTTTGTACCAATCGGGTCTCCGAATAGTCAAAGGTAAGTATATCGTTAGTCATGTCGACGGAAGAACTGGCAAAAATCAAACTGGTGTTGAAATACTTAGTTGATCGCGAACGTGAACGTAGCGATCAAAGTTTGAGTACGACACGTGAGTATTACAATGCTTCGTCTCAACCGATGTCACCACAAAGAACGTACAGAATCACTGGGTATGATGAGAGCAAACGATCAAAATCGCCGTCTAAAAAGCGAGCTAAATCTCCTTCGCGGGCCAAATCACCTTTACGGCGGAGCAGCAAGCAAGGTGTCGAAGATGCCGCTTTGATGTACTGTATCTTTTGCAAAACAAAAACGGTTACTGACCGTATAGCTTTGAAAACTTCCAAAAACAATAGGACTTATCGCAGCGGTACGTGTAATGTTTGCGGCAAAAGCAAATCACAATTTGTGTAGGAAAAAATCTTTGTAAGTGTTACTTGGCGGCCGGATACGAAACGAAAGAATCGTAACCATGGACTCTATACCGTATACGTCAGCCGAAACCGTCGACAGCGGGGAGGAAGAAGAGGACGATTTCCATATGAAAACTTTTCTCGAAATGACGGATGGTCTGGAGAAAATCAAAAGGATAGGTTTGGACGGGGTCACGTGCAGTGCTGCGTCTGATTGGAGTGACAGTGCCTTGTCCTCTGCCACCACTGCGCCCCAGGTGGTAAAACATACCTCGCCTATCGGTCGTAGCATGTTACGTGTGGTAACGCACGCTTCCGTCATGTATTACGGAGACCGTCTAGCACTGTCTACGGAAACAGTCCAACTGACCATGTCCGCTTCGGATCACGATATGTTCTGTCGTGTGGTGAAATGTTTCACCGACATGTTGATGGGCACCTACACGAACGAAGACTTGAAAAATTTGAGAAACGATCACGACGAACTGTTGAAACGTTGGGACGTGTGTGGCGGTGAAGACGAAGCGTTACATACGCTCGGAAACGACCCGTCGCGGCGCGCGATCGGTGACGAGATACACCGAATGATTAGAAACATGTTAGAAACGCCGGTATACTACACGTCCAGCTGTATGGCGCTTATCGCTTGCGGTGTCATGTTGCGCGATCTGTTTAAAAGGACAGTGGGTCACGAGGTGACTGATTTCAATGAGCTGTTGCGTTTCGTGCGGGAACGAATACGACATAATCCGGTGGACCCGTTCGCGTGCGGCTGCCCAACGGAAAATGGGTGTTCCGCGTCGTATAAAACTCTGCTGTCGCTCATACTAGAAGTGCCGCCTATCGTGCATAATCAGACGTACATGTTGCAGATACTCGCGTACCTCATGTACAATAAAGAAGGCCGTGAAGAGATATTTGTCGTGAACATGAAAAACGTCGTATCGCCTGGACTGTTGGACAAGGTACCCGCTCGTTTGGCCATGCTAGTTGGCAGTCTGGACGAATGCGTGATCAAAACTACGATGAAACGTTTGCGACAGGAGATACCGCTTTCGACGTTGCTTGGCGGCACCGGTGCAACAAACGCCAGATCTAACATCTACGGCCGTTCAACGTTGGAAACTATAATAATGGCGGTACACAATCCAAGAATCGTACGTCTGATCAACGCTCTACCGGGTGTGGAGAACGCTACGGTGGAGCTAGTGTTGGAACGGTGTAAAAACAAGCGCGTATGTGTCAACGCCGACAACGCGGGCGATGTGCGCGCGCCCAAAGATAACAATTATGGTAAAAATCGATGTTGTGGTTATCTGAAACTCGATCCAGCCAGTATGCTGGTGTCGAGCATCAGTTTGGTCCAGCTTTGCGTTTACCTCTACACCAACACGAGACAAGCGCCGCCGCAGAATCAGCGGCATTATTTCATACGTGACATACTGTTGACCATGTCCAAGTGTTCCATGAACATGGATGAAACTTGTTTGGAGGATATTTTTGGTTACCTTGACCGTTGTGATGTTTTCAAAGGGTTCGCCCAAAACCCGCTTTTCACGTCAACATTTTACAAATTGTTCCAAACCTATTTGAAGAGCATGAAAAAGGTGGCGGAGGATTACAAGACCAGCCGCCGTAAAAGAACCCGACTGCTGGAGAAGATGTCAGGATGTCCGATGTGATGGAGTGTGTCTGAGGAGCTCGATGTTGTATAGAGTCGAGTTTGAGTTGATTCACACCCGATGTAGAACATTGGGGGGGAAAAGGGTGTGGTTCTCCATAAAAAGCAATGCGTCTCGAGCCTTAGTGGCATTCGCTCGTTTCGGTCGTCGCTATAATGTGCGACACGATGAAGAGACACGGTCAACGGGTGGTTTATCTCGCCGAGCCAGTAGACGCGTGGTCAAATTTCTACGGCATCGACCTGCTGAAGCTCTTGTACACCGACATGGCGAGATGGAGTTTCACGTTTCAGGTGAACGCCCTGTTGAGCATGATGGAGCTTGACAAACGTGCCGTAGACCTGGCGCGCAACGGCAACACTGTGATAAAGGAACGTTCTCTGTTCAGTGCACGCCATCTGTTTGTACCACTGTTGGATCAGTACATGACGAAAGCGGAATACCAAATCCTAACCAATTTATATGAAAAAATTGAAGATCCCCGAATCTTGAGTGCAGTTGGTCCCAATTCCGTCAGAGACATTACGTTGTATCTACGCACCGATCCAGATATTTGTTACAAACGAATTTTGAGTCGTAATCGTGCCAGTGAGACTGATATTAACGGCGGAATCGAGTCTGGTTACCTGCACCGACTTCATGAGCAACATGAAACTGTAAAATTCATCGGTGAAACACTTGTTGTCAATGGAAACGATCATGATCCTTCGGTATCAAACCTGGGTAAGCAAGGAATACAGACCGCATTCGAGTCCGGTTCCACTACTACTGAAACTCTGGCAGCGACTATCGTGGACTCTCTTTTGAAAAATTGTGCTATTTGATTCAAATATATGAGTTTTGTAAATACTTTGTGAATTCAATCTTTTCCTACTCTTAGTCAGTCACCTCCATACGACGGTCAGGTTATCCTCGTGTGGAGGTGACACACACTTTACGACGTAAGGTCGAGAGTCGTATACCTGAGAAAAAATGTCTAAAGGAAATGAAAACAGGATAGATATTGACAGACAATTTATTTTTGAACAAAGAACAACTTTAATAAAATCCCACCATTAATCGTAAGCTCTCTCTGTTGTTGACCGTGACGAAAGCTTCCAAATAATCTTTATTGATGATATTCAAATTGCAGCTGTTGGTAGTGCATATTTCCGGATCGGTAATGAAACTTAGAATGGCTTTTGCGCTCTCGGCGCCAGTGTAAAGACCAAGTGGTTCGAAAAAATATTTCGAACAAAACTCGAAATCACCCCAAAAGGTCTCGTGCACATGGAGTGTATTTTCACTCGGGTTTTCTTTCAGAACGTCGTGGCTTAGCGTCAATAAAGCCCCTCTAGACCTTTTGAATTGGAGCCTGGAGAGCTTTATATTTATGTAGGAAATAGCCATTCTTAGCTCTTCCTCGTTGGGTGGATTACTTCGCAGTCTGCTCTCAAGGCATATGGCTTCATTCCGTAGATAGCGCATAGTGTATTCAATGTCGTGCATGTAAATATGCCTCACCAATTCGCTCATATACTTTGACTGCAGAACCTCGTCATCAGATAAAAAGTTCAATCCAATTATCTCTCTTCGGTTTAGCTGGGTAACTCGAAAACGGTATTCGTTTTCCAAAACCATATACCCCAATACTTCGTAGTCAATGCTCGACATAAACGCCATTACATCCTTGTCCACGAAACATATGTTTTTTGGAGTTGCGAAAAATTTCACGGGATCTTTGAAAATGAGTGTTTTGAAATTTTCAAATTTCTTGTACTCCTCCACCGTCAACGGGCCGCCGTCTTCTCGACGCAGGTCCTGCAACCAACGGTCGTTCAAGTCGTCGGTCCACAGGTGAATAAAGTAGTCGATATCTTTCTGCTCAATTTTTTCCTCACAGAACACTGAAGAAATTTCTGCATCAATCGGCGTGGTCTCGCTGCCTTTCAACGCAAAAATCTTGCATCTCGTCGCTTCCGCAACCGCGTTGGCCTGGCACCTACTCATAACTGTTTTCACATTATGCAACAGTGTGATACAGTGGCTGCACATGCATCGTTCGCTTTCAAACTTCAGCGCCGTTACCGCTGCGACCTTTCTCCACGTGTACGTGCCTTCTGCGATGCTGTAGCGTATACAGGTACCGTCCGGAAAGCTCGACCTAACGGAACATATCCAAATGCCTTCATTGTTGTTGAATCTCATTTCCAAAGCATTGCTACGACGCAACACTCGGATGACGGTCCGAACGTCCGTATATATATTTTTATCAAAAGAGTTTAGAATGTGGTACTTGTGGTATGCCAACGAACGTGCAAAACGCTCATCTCTGTCGGCTAACCAACTGACTTGATCGTAGGGCATGAACTGCATCACGTTGAGGAATAGTTCCCGGGGTAAAGTTCTATCCATACGTTCCCAATCTCCAGTTGCGTTACATTTTGGAAACTTGAAACCTTTACAGAAAGGACAAGGGCAAATCAACGCCTCAGGCCTCCTATTCCGATTACAAATTTTTCTCTTGTCATTGGATGTGTTTTTCGTGTTAACCTGTAACACGCAGTAGATCTTTTCTGAAGAGTCGGTTATCGTGCTCTCATTTCTAGCTTTTTTGAAAGCCGTAGCAAACGATGTAGAAGGAACTGTTTGTGGCAACTGCGGTTCGTATTCAGTGATCATCAATGACGAAAGGTCCTCTACACTAAACCTGTACTTGTTTGTTTTCAGCTTCTGACAAAATGTCGCTTCATCGCGTGCTGCACGAAGTTTCAAGCTCTTGTTGAAAGCTGGACTACGATCTTCTGGCGCTGGGATTTGTCCTTTGTAGTACTTGATAGTCTTCTTTCCCGTTCCTGCGACGACGAATCTGTTCATTGCGCGAACTCCCTGGACGCTTTTGTTGGTTTCCGCTATATTACCGTTCGGCTGGTTTTCATTCCACTCGGCTATAGATATAAGGCTGCGCGGCGGCCTACGCAGATGTATACACAAACGGTCATTTTGTGTACAATAGAAGGGCGTGTAGAAAGAGAAATCCGGTCTCGTCTTCTGGTAACCGCCGAAGCCAATATGCGTGAGTCGATCCATAGGAGTAACGTGACCACTAGTAGATAGCCTGTGAGCACCTCGAGAGTAGTGAGCTAAGAATGGTGGGGTGCAGTGGTCTTATAGGCACGGACGAGGTCAGTCAGTGGGGAGTGGGGAGCCCTGTTGCGTCAGCTCGGATCAATTTCCGGGGAGAGAGGAGAAGAGGGAGGAGCCTTACAAACAACAGAGTTGCAGTTATACGGATCGGGATCCCGATCACGGTTGTAGACTTTTTTAGACTTTGTAGAAATTCGTTACGTCATTCATATGGATCGGGAGCACGATCCATTGTGAAAGCCCCACCTATTTATCGAGGAATAGATAAAAGGGGAACGGAGTTAGCATATCACCACATTCGTTCATTCTGCGCCGGTCTGGTACTTCGTGAGTTGATAGCTATTAAGTTTCCAACGTGTAAGTCGTGTGGAGGATCCTGTGAGTACTTCCGTTTCCACGGGGACAAATACGGTATATGTTGATAGTGCTTCAATTCATCTTCACGCATACAGTTTACAAATCATCTGGACAGTACTTCTTCGATGATGGTGACAAAAGCTGCAGGGACAACGAGGGAGGTTCAATCAAAGTATCTATGTGTGGACGACAACTTGCCGTACATTGAGACCGCGCCAGTTTGCTATGGAGGATTTTTTATGGCTGCAATTCAAGCGTTTCGCTTTCACAAAATTCTGGTTATCAATCCGGACACGTTTCTACATGCGTTGCTCGCTCAAGTAAGTGTTTTGATCACGAAAAATCCAGAACTGTATAGGGACGATCTAGTGAATCACAGTGGTCAGCTAACACTAATTGCACATGACGAGAGGGGCATGTGGAAAACGTTTGCCATCTCTTTAGAAATTAAAAACGAAGCTTTTAAAAGGCTGTTGAATTTGAAGTTTTCTACCACAACAAGTGAGTTGATGGATGTTAGATATGGTATGATGGCAGCTACATTTTCGCCGTACTACCGATACTTCTGTACAGAGTGTGGACTTCGCGGCATCCGCGTGCAGGGTAACGCCGAGGACTGGCTTACTTTGAAAACATCCTTGGACAGTGGTTTGAGCTTTCTCAACAAGATACATCAAGACAACGGTGACGCCAGCGCAGTATTGGAATGGATTAACGATTCAAAATTGATTATCGACCGCTGCGCTGAACTGCTAACGTTGGATGAAACAGTTGCGAAGCGATCGACGGAGATCGTCGAGTGGTGGAAGGGATTTGTAACGGAGGAAGGTAGATCGGGTGGTCCCTTCATCGGTGGACACATGACTAAAATGATGCTGATCGACAACAAGGGTGAATTCATCGACAGGAAACGCAACAAGAATCTGCAAACTCACAAAGTGCCGAATGAACAATTGTTCTTCACTGTGAATTTTAACAACGGCCCACGTAAATATATGGTAGGAAATGTGTTTACAATGTCCGACGACGATACAGAATGTATTACGAAGGGTGCGATAAAGGAAGTAAAGAAGACATTCCCTACAAATAGGGCCGATAAATAGAACCTAGATACATATTAGATTTTATACAAAAATAAAATGTACTCAAATACTAAATAAATAATTTTTATTATTCAAAAGTTGTGTTATTTTTATAACCAGAGACATAATCATAGCTAAAAGTTCGATAGTATCAAAATAAGGGTTACTGTTACTCTGAGTAATTGATGCAAAGTCATGCTATACGAAAATTCGGTGGCTGGAAATGTCATCGTGTTACTTGTTTCATCTCAGATAAGAGATGTGGCTCTGCCTTTTTGTCAAGCCGGATAAGGTACTGAGGAGGAGCGGGAGGGCGGAGAAGAATTAGGAGCCGTGCAAACAGGAGAATTGCAGCCTGCGGTTGTCTCTGTATCGACATCGCGCAGACTCACAAACTCCAACACCCACAGTTTGACAATGACGTGAAATAGCAACTCCATTTTGAATAATGTGGATACGTGAAAATATTTATTTCTTTTCCAACTCCTAATTTGATAACCCAACACTTGATATACACTGACAAACAGTAACGAACGTAAAAGTAGTCTGACTATAAATGTCACTGTCGGTGTTGCCATTACACCATCTTACTGATTCAACCGGACAACGCAGCGACAAACTCGTATTCCACCACCTCTTCCTCCTCTGATTCTTCGTCTGAGTTCGTTTCCATCGAGGTGATCGCGGCGAGCGCTTCGTTGTAGTGCCGTATGGCCTTCCTGTACCGTTTCCAGCGTTCTCGTTGTCCCAAGCGCTTTTTCATAAACACAAATGTCGTGCCCAAGATCGGGGGCACGAACCGTCTTGAAATGCACCTGTGACGCCTGTACTCCCGTCGCATTGTCTTTTCTTCTGTTCTGGGAGCGGTCGCGTTCCAAGGCATGTTCGTTGGGGTTTTCCAACAGAGGCACACTTTCCTCAGACTTATCTAGCTGAGCCGCTTTACGTCGCAAACCCAACATACTGAGAAACGATGAAAACATGGTGCCCTAATTACAGTTGAAATTCACCGTCCGAATCAAACACGCCGAATGGTGTCTGTGACTCGTCTGTGAACAACGTTGTGCAGATTTTCCTATCATCTTTATCGTCTTCTATGATCGAGGGGAAAGACGAGTCGGGAATCTCGTCAATTTGAACACCTATTCCACACGAAAGAAACGATGGTGTTGTTGGTGACGGCGGTAAAGGTAACGGCTGCGAATAATACGGTAAAGCGGCCTGTCCTTTCGTTCGTTTAGCTTTCTTTCTTCTATGTCCAAGGTATGACGTGACTTTATGTGATACCGTATCACCGCGTGTATTATCGTTTTTACTCCCGAGCCATCGAATATTATCATTGACAGATTCAACAGCGCTGACCGCTTCTACTCTCTCGCCGGTAAGACGGTTGATACTGTGAGACGATAGAGCTCGCGATGTTTTCTCTCGTAGGAGAACGTCGCGCAGATCGTTACTCAGTATGTGCATCTGACTTTCTCGCTGCGTGACTCTCGTGGCTACGTACGTGGCCGCGCCTGCTGTCGATCTGTTTATCGGTTGTATAACGGCCAATTCGTTCCCCACCAAGAGCTGGGAATCGTGATGCGCGTCCAGCTCTGATGGCTTTGATACGCGTGGCGCTTCAAATACTGTTTCCGCGACAGAATCGTCGCTGTCATCAGCGCCTCGCAAGTCGTCTTCGCAATCCGCATCGTCCTCGTCATCAAACTGTACGTCGAACGCTGTAAACGATACGTTAGGAGGAGTTTTTGGTGGCCTGAGATCGCTGTAAGGAGCGCGACTGTTAGTTCTCTCCAGTTTCTCGCTATTGACTTTTGCCATGGTTTTAAGCCATTCTTTGCGGTTTTCATAGAACTCTTTGTACAACACCTTCGACTCATCGTCTAGATCATCGCACTCCTCTCGTCCGTCCTGGTCACCGACGACCAGTCCGGCAAACACGGATCCAAACGAGTCTGCGTGAAACGCTTTCATAGAATTACGGAGCAATGCTCTCAAAATTTTTAACCAAAGACTTTGGCCGTAATAGCGTATCAAAGAAGTATCGGGACTAAATCTTTTTGACTTCAAAAGACCCGCGAGGCCGGTTTCGCAAGCGGAAAAAGAAGATCCCAGTGGGGTCCCTCTTTCCTCGTAGTAACGGTATTTCTCCATTATAAAATGTATATCGTCCTCACAGACGCGGCCAACGTCCTCCATTATGACTTCAAAAATGCGTTTCACCTCAGCCGAGTCCACGTACAGAGACAGAGTCCAACGCATAACGACTGTCACGACTGTGTTATAATACACCAGTTCGTTGCACGAATTGTCTATAAACATACCCAAATTGGCAACTCGCTCGATACGCGATCTGTCATCTGCATCACACTGTGACATGGCCGAGACTAGCTGCGTTTTTAGATTGTACGGCACGTACTTTGATTTCATCGTGCGGTCGGCCGCTTTTTCAGTATCATAATCTTTCATGAACGTGTAAAGAAAATGATTGATTGTCTGCCGACCGACAGCGTGTTTCATATTGACCGTCATGACGGTACGCTTACAATCTTCGAAGAAAACAGTTGTGATAGGTAGATACGAGAAAAAGGAAAATAAATAATAGTGGTTTTTATTTATCGAAATACAAAAGAACATTTAAACACAGACCTTAATTCTATGGCTTCTCGTAGTGTTGATGTACGTAGTAAACTCTTGACGAGGCGCCCATACGCCGATCTAGTGTCTATAACAATAATAAACAAGGGTACCAACGCGCGTCGGTCCCGGTCTACGACCGAGACAACTGTGTTGAACGCACACCGTACGATCATCCATAGTTTGTACACCGTGTACTCGGCTAGAAGTGATTTCGACGGGTGGCTCTCGTCTTGATCGTTGTCCATCATCGACGGTATCGTCAATGTTATGGTATCTGCTTGTCTCTTGGAACAAGATGGCCCATTACCAGCTGTCTCTACATGTATGTTAATAATCCAATATTTGTTAGATATAACAGCTGGCGTGCGCTTCTTTTTATTATTTTTCCCCTTCGCTCGTTCGCTTACCGCGTCACCAGACGTGGCAGAAGCGTTGACGGTCCGTTGAATAATATTCGAAGGAGCTAACTGCGTCAAAGACCAGGCATTCAACGCTACTGCGCCGATTCCCAAGTTCAACGCTGTAACGTACTCGATAAACCTACGTTTTTCAGACTCTGTGGTCTGTAAAAGTTCACAAAACTCGTCGATTTTACGTTCTATCGCCGATGAAAGTGTTTTTTTCTTCCTGACGCTGATTGTTTTATGCGCCAGAGCCTTGCCACTCGACTCTGTAGCCACAGTCTCTTTGTTGACCTTTTTCAGTTTCTTCGTCAGCGTATTCGCCTCCTTGTGACCAAATTTCATCAATGCCCATGGTTTTATGGTCTTCCTTTTGTTCATATACCCGTTTCCATTCATAATCTCTGTTGGTTAACTCGTGATATAATATTTCCTTCGCGATATCTGACGTTTATTTTGCCCACGGTGTCTAATATGCCGGTATAAATCGTGGCACCTCCAATGCTCTTAGAGTCGGAGCCGTACCCACGACGTTTGTTGACGTTGTCAAAACCGTTATCTACGATGGAAGACAGTGACTTGTCAAACAGCAGCAGGAGCAAATTCTTTACCAATTTCTCGTTACGCGCTAACCTCGTCGTACGGACAGTTTCTTCCGGGTCGATGTTTTCATCGTTATAACCACCTCCGTTACTGTTAATATCGTCTCCGTCGTAGCTTGAATCCACCCTCGTACCACCTCGTTGTCTGCGCAGGAACTCGGATATGGCCAGGCGTACCGCATCTGATGAATTCAATCTCTCGGACTTTTGTTGGCAACAGATCCTTGACCGTCGTGACATGCTGTCCTTGTCTCCGCGTATCGTCTGCACCTCGCACCCAGTTCGGACCTCGTAACGTCTGCTCAAATTTACCGGCGTCATGTAGAACATGTAGCACAAAAATTCTGTTAACGCTGTTATATCGGCGATCACGTACAGCATCGCTTCGGGCCTATGTTGTTCCCGTTCATCGCGGATGGGCGCACCGTACTCGGTAGCACACCTCACATCGTCTGCAGGACTCATAACGTTCAAGTTTGACGCGAGTCCACCTTCGATCATCAATCTATTTTCTAACGTGTTTAAAAGTCGTTGTACTCGGTAGTCTACCTTTCTAACTTCAGTCTCTCCCGACCGATCGTCGTTACCGTTTGAGTTGACAGTGTTTCGCGTGGTGTTTGACAAGTGTTTCAAAAAATCCTTGACTGTCTGTCGCTGTTGATTCATTTCAACCTCACCTCTGTTCCTCTCACCACCATCATCGGTGAACGGGTCCTCCGCCATTCTCGTATACAAGTAGGCGCGTAAAAAATCAGAACACGCGCAGAACAACGACGCTGAATCTCTGTATTCCGCTTTCACTACGAACGGTCTGTCTGTACGCGCCATAGACTGTCTGTTGAAGTAACGTGAAATGCATATCCTCGTAGCCAGCACTAATCTCTTGGCCAAAACTGTCGTTGGTCTGTCTACGTACGGACGAACGACGGTGTCAAACACCTCGTACGCGATCCGCATACGGTCAAGAAACAACTCCTCTGACGACACATCACGTACCGTGAATACGGCGTTGTCAAACAGCCGAAACCCACGATCAGAGTCCGTACTTTTGACCACGTCCAAACGCGTTATTGCGCCACCATGCGCCGCTGGCGGAACACCGCTATCCAGTACGAGAAAAGACATGTCTGGCGCTTACAACGGTCGCTTCTTCTTCTTAGAGGTTAGATCGGAAATCCGATGGATTCTCCATCTCAAATTTTGTTAAGTGCATCACCTTGAACGACGTCATGTCGGACCAAAGCGCAAATTCTATATCTCGTGAGGACTCGAACCGACTAGAACAGTCGTACAAAATATTGTCACAAATGCAGCGCAAAACACTGTCGTTTTTGAACGCGCTAGGAGAGTACGAGAAGAAGAAACGCCAACAGCGGCCGGAGTCCACAGGTGACCGGAAGCTGTCCCGCATAGCGTTCATAGTAACTCCATTGATGGTGAACCATTACAATCACATGCATCGTGTTTATCGCGCTTCTATGTATGGCAAAGTACCGGATCTATGCGACCAGACGGGTGGTATACTGTGCGCTGACTTTAGCTCGTTACGCGAAGAGCTCGCCACTCGCACGACGGATATAAACCGATCAATGACTACGGCGTTTCGTTCTTCTACACTGCCTGGTGTGCAGTTTGAGTTTAATAAAAACAGTCGCGACAACGTACTCGAGACAGCCTTGCGTATCCTGGACTCGATAAATCTAAAACAACCTGACTTGACGTTCGGTATACGTGACGATTACATTCAGAACGTCCGTGCGATCCAAGAGTCGTTGACCAGTGCGCTGGAAACGTCCAGAGAACGTGCTGACGATTTGCAGTCACGACTTGACGACGCGTTGAGAAAACTGAAACTCTGTGAGAAAAACATGGTGTCGTGCGCTGGCGCCGACCATGCCACAGAAGACATGTTACGTGGGGAGATTTTAAAATTGAAAAACACAATTTTAGAACAACAACGTCGTTTGCTGGAACAAGAAGTGAGTTTTAACGAGAGGTTCGTGAACCTCGTTCAAGCCAACGAAGAGAGTGAGCTCGTGCGCCGGCTGAGAGATCGCCTCAAACAGAGGTTTGAAAACGATACCGAAGTCATGGAAAGAGTGCGAGCAGAGATATCGGCGTACGCCGAAAAGGAAATGGAACAGATGAGTGAGAATTTAAATCAGATACGAAAAGATGTCATCGGCTATGCTACTAGTGTGCTGGCCCGTTCCGAAAAAGAGAGGGAAGAAACACAGAAACTGTTTAACGCGCTGTTGTCACGCGACGCCCAGCCGCGGATAGGGGACAGCGGACCGGTAACGGTGGACCAATTTTTGAAGCTGCAAAGCGATTACACTGAACTGCAGCGAGAAAACGACCACTTGAAACAACAACAATTACGAGACGGTGCCGCGTTGCGTAAACAACACGGCACTATTGTAGCCGTCATGCAAAGGGAAATGGAAGAGTTGCGCGTTCAAATGCAGGTTGTTCAGCATGAAAATGAGAAGCTCAAGGAAAGCGTAGTACAGCTTACCGAGTCTAACCATCGACAAGAAATGGACTTGTCTTTGTTTTTCGAATTCCTACGCGTCAACGTAAACGTAGCACTCGTGCTGGGCAACCATATGTACACAAACGGGCTAGCGGTTTACAGTGACTTGTCGCGATTACAGTTGATCCCGTATCTGGAGTCCGTTTTAACAGACGAACAGGTAAAGGTTTACATGCACGAAATGGAAACTGCTCTCGTTAGAGATATAGTGAACAGCACTGGCGCCGCCGCGGAAATTGAACATTCGCGTTACACGTTGAGAAGTTACGAAACCGTAATTAAAACATTAGTCGGGAACATGGAAAAGGCATATATGCCGTTGGTGGACGTTTTAGCTCTTCAGCCGATGCACCAGGAGGAAGTAACTTTAGAAAGTCTAAATGATTATTTTATCAGGCATTTCGGACCGAATCTGTTTGAATCTATCAGAAAGACGTTTGAAAGATTTAGGGATAAATACATGGACGAGAAAGGTGCGATCGCGCGTGAGAATCAGGATTTACGTGAGAAGCTGCAAGCGTCGCGAGCTGAAGTCGACGCTCTTATTTTGGAAAAAGAACAAACTGTATCGGCCGCGGCTGTCAAAGTGTTCGTTGGTAGTACGGAGGAACGAACGTTGGCAGAACTCGACGGCGATCCTATTGTGTTTGACAATATACTGCATCGCGTGTATGAAAGGCCTAGTACAGACGCGTTAAAAAAATTGTTATACAATTCATACTACGCGTGTTCTTTGGAAAACGTTCTCAGATACGAGACGTCTAGCAACAACGAATCGTTGAAGCTCTACCAATTGGTCGATTACGATATGCTCTCTAGTAATATCAGAGATGTCAATAAAAAAGTAGAAAAGGAACCCGGCAAAGGTTTGCTAGAGCTGGACGATCGCCGGTTAAAGGAACCCGATTATTTTCTCGAATACTTCCTGAACCAATTAGGAAACGTTTGGGTCGAAAAATACATTAGTGGAAAGAGTCTTGCCGATCGTAACAGGCTCGCGACTGTACTATTTGGACGTTACTACATACCAATAATGAACAAAGATTCCTTCATCACGAGTATCGACGGCCCTTTTGCTAATTTTAGCATGGTGTATAAGATATAATGTTCTATATCTGACCAATAATGCCATGGGACAAGATGCATGTGTCTTTTAGCAAACCACACGTCACCAATGTTTATTACCTCGACAAAGAGGATAGAAGGTCAACGCTACTTGTGGACATTGACCGCTTTCGACGTAAAACTAAAGTCGTGGAATCAGTTTTGGTCGATTGTCTGATCCAAAAGAAACTCCACATGAAAACCTGTACCGAATTGGATCACAGTAAATGTTTTCTTGTATCGAATCAAAGAGGGGGAAACGACCGGGATTGAAAAAAACACAACGGATCAGTCATTTGTTGAGAGCACCGAAAACTACAAAATGCTCTGTTGTTAGTACTGTCCTCTGAAACCCCCTTTTCTATATATATTCCCCTATAATAACCATTAGCTCCGCACCGGCCCTCTCCCCTACTGCTCCTTCCTTAGATGGAGCCAGTATTATGGGTAAGGAGCAAATGAGTCGCGCGCGAGACAACACCTACCCATGTAAACCCTACCGTGCTGTGATTGGTCGAAACCGGTCACGTGATCATAAAAGGGGCGTGGCCGAGAAATCCCTGGCTTCCTATTGGTCGGTCGAGTCGCGAGACTGAAAAAGTGGTGGGGGTAACGTGCAGTCTAACAGCAGTCGTCGAGGCGTGCGGTCGTTTTCGAAACTTGTAATTTCTTTGGTCTAGCAATGTTACAAACTGACACTTTACGGTGAACTCGACATGTGGTTTCATTCACAATATGCGTTGTGAATGTAGAGGAACGTGTCATGACTGTGTCACCGAATTGAGGTAGTTCGAGAGAACGCGTATTGGTGAAGTGTTTCAAAGTTTGTAATCGACCTCACCTCACGGCAGCCACACGGTGACTGAGCGTTTCCCCCACCACTTGTCCAGTCACGCTACTCGACAGACCAATAGGAAGCCAGGGATTTTCAGGCCACGCCCATTTTGCAACCACGTGACCGGTTTGAACCAATCACAGGGCAGGAGGGTTTACATGGGTAGGTGTTGTCTCGCGCGCGACTCATTTGCTCCTTACCCATAATACTGGCTCCATCTAAGGAAGGAGCAGAGGGGGAGGGGCCGGTGCGGAGCAAATCATTATTATAGGAGGGGATATATGTGGAAAAGTGGGGTTTGAGGAAACAACCACTCTCGCGATCGGGTAGCCGATTGCTCAAGACATATAATTGATCGGGATACCGAGTGAATGACGTCACGTTATCGGATAGCCGATTGGATCGTGATACCGCATGAGCCCCCACTCCCTTTAGATTCAGGCGCGCGTAAAAGGACCACGTCAAACTGGGATAAGGACAGTCGAAGCAGTTCAGTCGTGTCTTTACAATCGCCTGGTAGCGCACACTAGCTTGTACATTGCCTTCTTTGTTTGGTGTTTTGTTTCATCATCATAGTGTCAACGTGATACGATCGGACTGTTACCAGTTACCACCAGTTGGACCAGTGTTTGTGAAACAATGTCGTTGATCAAGACATCAAAGTGCGGACGTCTAGAGTTTTTGCAACAACCACAACTGGTCAATGGAATTTATGAACGCTCAGGACGCTCGAGAGGATGTTGCTTATGTGGCTTCCTCCATTCTGAATTGTTTTCTCGCCTTCCGTTGAGTTTGGTGTGCTTCAAGTGCGCATGTTGCAATCATTGTTTGTTTGACAAACTTTTACAATATCCGATGACGTTCAAGGGCTGCGGCCGGTGTCACCACTCTTGTGCCGTCTGCAGTGAAGAACCACCGAAAAATTTTAATTGTGCGCTACTCGTGCGGGGCCTGTCTCACGTTGACTCAATACAACTACCTAGCTGGAGACATGACTCGAGGACTTTGGAAAAATGTCAACTCATTCTTACTGTCTGAGGGAACGCGATGGGACATCGCCTGCCTTGGCTGCAATTTCTTTCCAATACCTAAATACGCGTCTCCTCATCAAAACGAGATTTCAAAAATAATCAAGATGGCCGAAACACCGTTGGATTTGAGGACTTCTCTGGCCCCACCGCCCGAATTTCCAGTTGCGTCTGGAACGAATATGATGCAGATAACACCGGAACTACTACATGCAGCTAACGTGTTGTTGGAAATGAGACCACCGAGGACGAACCCACCGCCCCTAGTACACTTCGGACCGATAGCTCCGAAGCCCATGGAACCGAACACAGCCTTCACGTCGACTTTTCCAGTTGCGGCCACACCACTCACGTCGAGCTGTCCAGTTGCAGTGACAACAACATCCACACAAACGGTAGCGATGAACCCCAGAGCACCCTAGTTGGTAATCATTGTAATTTCATTCTAGTTTGTTAGAATAAATGTTTTTAGAATATTTTCCTTTGTTTTTTTTCTAATACCTTCTGGTGACTGACAACTAGTTAGTAAGTTTCACGATGAAACGTTTCGCGATGAAACGTAAATTATTATCCACTAGTGAGGAGTTGGACGTGAGTCAAATAAAACGTCCAAAGATTGCGAATGTCGAGTACGAGAGTAGCAGCACTGATAGCGACGACTTAGAGTCTCTAGCAGATGACAGTGATTCTAGCGGTAAAAGTGATTTTGAAAGCGCGGTTGATTCTACAAGCGTTTTCAGAAATGTAAAAGAAACTGAAATCTTTCTAGATCAATTGTTGTTTACACAAAACGCTGACACAAGTGACTTTCCAACTTTTTCTCCGTTACACTATCGTGAAAATTTCTACTCGCATTTATTGCCTATATTTTTTAAAACGCGATTGTTGAGAATTGATATGATATCCCTTCCCGCCGCTTTCTGGTCATCGGTGATCTTTAAACAAGGCGTAAGGAAATATTTCAGTTTTGAAAACTTACGTGTGTTTCACATTGATAACGCGTGTCTATTGTTTGACCACCGTTTCCTACCGGGAACCTCACGACACTTTGTCATGACGATAGCCGCGCATCCTGTCAACCAGAAATCCTCTGCAAGGTTGTCATCAACGGATGATCTGACCTGCGGCGCCGGTGAAGTCAGCAGATCGAGTAGAGGGAGTGTGCGCTCATTTTTGCTACGTACCAATTTCTGTTTAACCAGATCTGTAGCTATGAAGAATAGAGCTCTTTTAAAACACACATTTCGTGAATCCGTTCCGGCGAGTTTCTGGTGGAACACATTTGACCTGTATGTTATTGGCGATGTAAATTTTGAATCGAAATTGCAAAGCTCTTTGACCTGGCGACCGGTTGTCATGGATTTTCTTTTTTTATTGGCCAACGTTGACGAGAAAGACAATTCCATAACACGCATTGTCGGTACCGCCAAATGGGAGTCCAATAAAGAAAAAAACGCGGTGAACAGAGCGGCTCTCACTATAAACACAATGCTATACTTCGGGTTTCGCATACTGAGTTTCGGAATGCTATGTGAATATCCTAAAGATCTGACAAAACGTTGGCTTAAAGCTGAACAAACTACGGGTGGTAACTATAGTAAACACCCGTACGCGACGAGACGAAGAAAACTAATTGATACGTTTCGACACGTGAATACGGCCATGTCGGGTGTAAAGAGGAAAGCTGTGATGCGGATGGTGTATACTTTGGATACCACTGAAAACGCGATTAGATTCTTCAAGCTAATGGATGAACACGGATCTGCTATAAAACATCGTACGGTTAGATCGCGTTGTTTCTACCATACCGAGATCAGCGAGGATCTTATCGGGCGCTCATATGTGTATCCGAACCATTCACTGTACATGGTAATCGGTTCGTGCAACATGAAGTACACGCAACGTGACATGAGTGAACACGCTGCATCGTACATGAAGGATATGTTGGACGTACCGGATGATAGACCTGTAAAAGATTCGTGGCTTGATTCGGAATCTGACAGTGACGACGATGATAAACAGTGCTTGGGTGTGAACAAAATATCAGCCACAAAGCAACAAGCCGGTAAAACAAAAACGTTGAAACGTCCAGCAGCTATGAAGCCGGTATCGCTTTCCTCTTCTACTTTACCGGACGTTCGGCCTAGTGAAAATGTGTCGGGAGAAAAGATAATGGGGGTTACGGCATCTTTGAAACGGTCAACCAAGAAGGTGGTATCGCTTTCCTCGTCCGCCGGGGTAGACATTCGGACTAGTGAAAAAATCCCAGCGGAAAAATTGATGGCGATGCCGGCGTCTTTGAAACGTCCGGTTAAGAAGACAGTATCGCTTTCCTCGTCTACCCGGACAGACACCCGGTCGGGTAAACAGTTTACCCCCGCGAAAAATATGGTGGCAGCGTCTCAATCTGTGAAACGATCTCTCGTCGCGACGACTGTCAGCGGTGGAACCGTTGTAAAAGCTACCGCTGAGCCGTCGGAAAAGAGAAGCAAACAGGTTAAGAAACCAATATCACTATCTCCGCGGGTAGGACCCACCAAAGACCGGATGACGAGTGATTGATTGTAAGTGAAAAAGATACAAACGATGTACTCGGTATATATCTTCCCCTTACTGTTGATATTCGTTTTTTGCACAGCTATCGCCTTTGGATACGTTAACATCGGTGAACAAAGCGATAGTGACATCGTATCGTCACCAAATTATGAACACCAACATACCGGTGATGACTACGATGACACCAAGGACGATAGCATTTACGAAGAGAGGTTGAATAATTTAAAAGGTCAGTTGTCGGAGGAACGCAAGCATAGCGAGGAAACCGAAGCTCGATTAAAAATGATTTTGAGTCAAATTGAAATCGAACGCCGCAACAATCAGCAATTGATTGGCGACAAGGAGAGTGAACACAGAATAGATAAAAGTAAATTAGAGTCTCTGCAGTCGCAACTAGATGTATTGAATCGTGAAAAAGCCAATAGCGAAAACGAATTAAAATCGCTAAAAGAGAAACTTAAAGACGAAGTGGAATTACGCAAGCAACAGTTGTTAGAGAGAGAGCAGCACAGGCAGAACGAGGAGCGCCAGCAGCAAGAGCTGCGGCGGCAGGAACAGGAGCGCCAGCAGCAAGAGCTGCGGCGGCAGGAACAGGAGCGCCAGCAGCAAGAGCTGCGACGGAAGGAACAGGAGCGCCAGCAGCAAGAGCTGCGACGGAAGGAACAGGAGCGTCAGCAGCAAGAGCTGCGACGGCAGGAACAGGAGCGCCAGCAGCAAGAGCTGCGATGGCAGGAACAGGAGCGCCAGCAACAAGAACAACGCCGGCGGCAAGAGGAGCATCAGCAACAAGTACAACGCCGGCAGCAGGAGGAGCGCCGGCAGCAAGAGCTGCGACGGCAGCAAGAGGAGCGCCAGCAGCAAGAGCTGCGACGGCAGCAAGAGGAGCGCCAGCAACAGCCAAATGCGATCGGTAAGCAAGCTGATCCGAGTCCGACACCACGAACTGCCGAAGTTTCGAAAGAACCGCAACAAAATAATAAGGAATCGGTGTCTGAACCACCGCAGCATTCGCAATATATCAATACAATGCCGGTCTCTACTGTTGGAAATCCGTCATCCGGTGACACTATTACAGGAAAAATCTCTCCCGCGTCGCAACAGGCGGGTCCAAGTGCACCACAGCCAGTTACTGAGGCCTCTAATGCGTTGCCTGAAAAAGAAGTTCCAATTGATAAACGCTTCGTTAAATACACCGAATTAAATCACGATAAAAGTGATGTAGACGTGTCTAAACTGACTGTCGTCATGACAGAGGATATTGGGAAAGCAATTACCGCCTCGGTGGGTACAGATATAGCGAACAGATATTGTATCATGAAGATACCCGAGTCCACAATACCACCCGGTAAGAATATCGAGAGGAAAGTTAAAAAGTCTTTACAGGTAGGTGAAAACAAAACGGGCAAACCCAAACGGTTCGCTCGTATGAAAATAATAATGAATAAAGATATTGCGCCGTCGTTGATCTTTCACGACTACACGCCTGTCGTAAACAACAAAATCTTTTACGATTTTGAACACGACACGGTATCGGACCGTGACGGATGTTCTTGGCAAGAGTTTGACGTAAATGTCGTTCACCTCGGTACAGAGAAACTCGCTAAAATTACCAAAGTAGCATTGTTACTCAAACCAAACAAAAAAGTAAAAGAGCCTGAAAACAAAAACAACCAATCCAAAAAACCGAACCAAAAACCCAAGGGAAAAAAGAAATAGAGATGTTGAATTGAAAAATATATATATTTCAAAAAAAATTTAAATCGGCGGTGAACATAGAAAAGTTGGTGTCCTCGTTAGAATACTGTTCGTTCGCTGGCATTTCTTCTCTCTTGCCACTGGTGTCAGTGCAGTGAAGCGCCTGGGGTCTTTGTGGGAATATAAACGTCCCCGAGGTTTTCCAACTGGGATCTTTACAATTGACAATTTCGTACTTGCTCAAATGTTTGAACACTACCACGAATCTGGGGTACATGGTGTAGTAGTAATTTCCGTTTTGTTCGCCGTACCATTTTAGTCTATACGCTCGCAGCACGCAGTCACCGCTCTCCAGGCGTCGCGGTGGATCATTCAATGCTCTTTGTATCTTGATAGATTTGTAGATGTAGTACGATGTTTGGTATTCCGACATGTCCATATTCACAATCAACCGGTTCAAATGGTCTTTGAGATATGATTCGGGGTCTTGCCGGGCACGATCCGTTTCGTGAAGGCGAATGTATAAGTTATCGCGTAACGCGTCACTCAATTTATGATCGATGGTGTTTTTCGAGTAGGCTATCATCTCTTTCACATCATCGCACTCAGATAGGATGTATTTGTAAAAGTCCTCACTCTGACGTCGTAGAGGTCCAAGACCTACGCACGTCAGTTTCATTTCTACATCTTTCACAAGTTTCACGTCGTAAAAGTACACGCCGTCGTCATCCATATCGTTGGATGTTATTCTAACTTCTTTTTCGTCTTCGTTCAACAACGAATCAGCTCCGTTTGCCATGCACAGGTCTGTGATGTAGTCTCTGGCGTTTCTGTAGAAATATACGTTAGGAAAGTCATCGTGAACGACTTGTTCAATTTTATATTCAGTTCTGTAGATTTTTACCCGCCCTGGCATCTTGGCTTGTTCCATCTGTAGCATGTTAGTCACCACCATGACGAACATGTCCATATAATTTATAAACAGCGGATCGTCCGAGGGTCGGTCCTTTGTATCGTACATTCTCGGAAGAAAGACTTTGATCGGATCCAATATACCGTAATTTTTTACCGTCTCCCAGCCGAACGAAGACAAGTCTATCTCTGGCATGGACGCTATGTAATTGTACAGTTCCTTGAAGAGCTTGCGATAACGCAATGACGGCGATGCAAAACACTCTGGTATGTTTTCCAACGGACCTTCACCTAACATCACAAACGTCGAATCTTGTATCAGACGTCCGGAACGGACCCGTTGCAAGGCTACATGTTGACTGGTTCTCGCCGGACCGTCTAGGTGCAGTGTTTTTACCCAGTATAGGCCCGGTGGACCGGTGACGCACGTGTCGGGCGCACGCCTCGTCTGTCTGGCAAAAAGAAACGGCGACCCTCTGTCGTCAAACTTGACAAACACCGATGGGCGAATGCCAGCGTTATACATCACCCTTAGGTATACGTCGGCGGCGTATGCTAGTTTCATTATTGGTCTATCGTCGCGTTTAATCTTACTGTCGCGCGCCGCCGCAATAGACACCAACCGTTCCAGGTCTGTTGTACACAGAATGTTGTAATAAAAGTACCCATTTTGTTTTTTGAACAAGTCATCAGACTGATCATAACCGTCATCACCACTACAGTTCTGTGCTGACGACGAAGACGTGATGTTATCGTAACGTTGATCCTCGTTGACTACAACGTCATGTTTAGCAGCTGCGCCTCCACGGAGACTTGTGTAACGCATCCATGTATCGGCGAGCTCAATCACTTTCCTTCTAAACAGATCCCTCATCACCCTCTGACGTCGCTCTCTGTCCCTTCCTCGAGACACGGATTGTTTTTTTTTATCGTGGGTTTCAATATCGTGGGTTTCTTTTTCCTGACCGTCTGTCGAATCCTTTTCATATTCTACGACATCGTGAGTTTGACATGTCGCCTCGATGACGGTGGGAGGAACCTCCGCTTGATGTAGCTCCTCCGCTGCACTCACCGACTTTTGCCTTTGTAGCCCGTCGCTTAGTTGACATGATAACAATTCTTTTTTTTCACTACTCGAAGCTGCAGTTTCTCTTCTCTGACATCCAATTGGACTTCCTGTAGTCTCAATTTCGTGACCAATCAGTTCGTAGAATTCCGCTAACAACGATGTGGACGCTGTGGTGTCAAAACCGTACATCGCGTTCATGAAGGTTTAATCTCAGGCGTTGTACTGAAGCTAGATGTTGTCAGTGTGAAGATATTGTCGAATTGGTGGAGGAAATAGGGTGGGGGCAATAGGAGAAGGGGAAGCGCGCTTTACCAGCAGCAATCGTAGCGCGCCCCGTCTACATTACGGTGGTTTGTTGAACTATTGGTGCGTATTTTCCATTTAACCGCTACTTGGCGTGCTACCGGATGCTCCGGTTCGTGCCAGTGAGTTCTCACCTAATCCGGGTATCCATTTGGTTTTGTCGTACAGCCAGTGGTTCTGTGCTATCACACCGGCACGTATCATCGCAAACAGTACTCCCCATACAAACATCAACGCAGCCAGGAAATAGAAAACATAGTGCAACCAACCACCGCTACCCGCGTCGGCGTTCTGTACAGCTGGGGAACCGAACGATCTTCCCATATTAGTTGAATAAGCACCCGAACTCATGATACTGATAACAAATGATCAGACACTTATAACCGTGGTGGAGAATACATATGTTTCAATACCACCGACTGTACAGTGTTCAAGATTGGTGCCGGCAACAGTTTATTTTCAGTACAGTAATCGCTAAACTCGGAAAGTTTCTGTAGCGTCATTTGTTCGCCACCACCGGTACCGGCAAAGAACACAAACTTTACATACTGTAGATCGGGATCGGTGAACTCGATTGTGACCATGTACACACCCGGCCAGAAGACGGTGATGTCGTGCACCGTTTCGCGATAACGCAAACGCGCGTCTTCTCTCGGTGGTCTGTTAGCTTCCAACGGGTTTGGTGGCAAAGCATCATCGTACAAAACCTGTACACCAGTCGCCACTAGTTTCGGTTCGTTTCCCCATTCTTCGTCAGCACTCTCAACAACACCTCTCCTTAGACTGTCGGTATCTTCGATCAAAATTCCGTACTTTTCGTCTTCACTGCACTCTTCTAAAGGTGCTTTAGTTGCATTCGTCACTAACCTCATAGGTGAAGAACAGAAAACTGTACAACGGTCGCCGGTATTTGGGTCTTCGTGTTCAAACGTGCGACCTCCGCACGTATACGACAGCGCTAAATCTGCTGGATTGAATCCTATTGCCAACAGGACTTCGACGTCTACAATCAGACGACTGGGTGTGTGAAATGAGAACCACATGGAGATGGCTGACCACGGTGATAGGCGTTTCTGTTCACTGGCTATCGTTTCATTGTCATCGTTCGCGTACGGTGATTTTTCACTAGCACCTTTGAACACTATCAAGTCTTCCGAACCACGTACGTACGCCACTCCACAAGGAATACTGTTGCTAGTCTCTTTCACCTTGTAGCCTATGTAAAACTGACTCTCGGTCAGACGCAGCACCTTTTCTATTGTATCCTCGTATGTCATGTAACGTACGAACGCCTTCCATCCGACAGACGCATAGTCAGTACCCGACATCAAGATTGGCCGTCTAACTAGCACCGCCCGTCCGAAATTCTCGGCCAGCAAGCGTAACAGCGCGCCTTTACCACTGTACACTGTCCATTCGCTAGCGCTGTACGCTCGAAGCCACGAGTGGAAACCGCACAGCGGCTCGGGTACACTGACGTTTGGGTCCGTCTTGGAACGCCACGCTTTCGGCATGGTAGTCTTGTTGAGATACGGTGCAATGGGCAGACCGAGAAATCCGGATATCACGGCGACGCGCGAACAACCTTTTTTCAACTGCGCTAATTTGTCTTCATACACCGAACGAAACGATTTGAACGCCGCCATGACTACACGTTCAACTTCTAGCTTTACGGCACCGTCTACGATCGTCGCCGTATTGATGGGTGTCACCAGCGTGCACACGCGCCAAGCTAATGTGGGTCTTGAACACGAGCATACGCTTGAAACGTGCATACGTTTCAGTACCAGATCGTTGGTGCAGAAATCGTCAGCCGGTAACATCACCACGTTGGCCGTGTAGTAATATCTGCGATTGTGAGTGTTGAATGTAAACTGTATGCTATTGTTCATTCTGTTAAACGACGTGAACTGTACGCACCCGACGTGAGGTGGTTGCTCTTCGTCTGCGCACGACGAGATTGGCTCACGGTAGTTACCGTCGAATTGTTTGCCGCTATTATTGACTCGCGATCTCTTGCCACCGTTCCTACGAAGTTCGCCGTCTCTGTCTTGTTTTCTTTTGCCACTGTCACTACCGCCGTACCTAGGGCAGTTGACTATATATCCTCCTGTCACTGTAACGATTTTATAGATGAAGCGTTCCATTTCTACGTCGTTCATGTCCAATACGCGTCGAATGTACCGGTGCAACGACATGAAATCAGTTGTGCCGGGTATCTCGTAATTTGCCAGATCGTTGTCCAACAACAACAGGTTACTTCCGTACATGTACGATTTGTAGCGTACCGTCGTCGCTTCCGCAGAACCTCCGGCAAAAACGGCCGCTTTATTGAGAAACGAAAACGACAAAATGGTTTTCATTGATTCCGTCGCCGCTAGTGTTTTACCATAAAATCGATAACCGGCGTCCGCTGAAGACGCCGCGTCCAGTTCATAAACACGTTCAAACTCTACTTTCAAGTCGGTATCACTGTACGTACTGTTGGCGTACCTGGAAACGTGGTTCACAGCGTGTTTCCATATTTCATTACGGTTAGCGGCGTCAGCGTCGTCTATAACACCAGAGGACCTAACATACGACTTTGGTGTCGACGTTTGTATGTTAGCACTGAGATCGACGTTGGCGATGGCTATATCACTAAACGTGTTCACTGATAGGTTACCTGTACAAAATGCCAACAAAGCCTTGTTCCAGTTTGGTAAATCTCTGAATAACGTCTTATACGGGCCGTCGAATTGGTCACCTCTATAACTAAAGTCCATAACATCGTCAATAAAATTTCTGGCCCATATCATGCGAACCGTGTTATCAGCGTAGAATGCGGCCGCCGAACGAGCGGCTATAATGGCGTTACCAAGAGCGATGCCTCTTTTTTCTTCCATCATTGTCTTATTTCTTTGGACGATTGTTTGGGGAGAATTTGATCAGTTCATGTAGATTGACCACCAAATGATGCAGCGTAACCTCCGACAGGACGAATGTGATAAGTCGTGCTCTTTAACCTTAGCAGAGCCATGTCGCAACGCGATGTAATATTCTATCAAGGAAATCAGGACGATCCGAAAGATTGGACCATGAACGGCCTGGTACCGCCACTAGTCATGGAACTAAAGACCGACACGTTGGAATGGTGTACGACTTCCTTTAAAAAGGATTACCCTAACCGGGTCCGCACCAACGCGATGACAAACGACCGCTACCTACTAAAGACCTACTGGTGCGGTCCACACGTAAAGATGAGTCTCTGGCGCGATACTGCTGGAGCAATGAGAGACGTCTACGAGCCGTTGGCACGTAGGATGGAATCGGCTGCAACGATTTTAAACAACGTGTACAGATATTTCGAAACTCTTGACATTTTGTACGCGATAGACTTTAACACAAATCTCAGTCTAGATTTAACCACCGTGTATATGTCTAAACATGCGGCGGCAACGTTCAAGATCGACACGCTGAACAACTTTAATGGTGGGCAAGACACCAATATGGACTGTGATGGAGTGGCGGACCCGGAAATTATTATCACTCCAAACGCCGAGACGAGTGAAAAGGAGTTTTACAATCCCGTGTACGATAAATTCGGCATGGGCTCGTCGAGCGCAGACACACAGGTTTCGGAAGTGGTAATAAATTCGCGCCTACTGTCGGACAAAGTTTGTTCGCAACACGGCGAAATGCTGAAAGATCCGTT